>JXTC01000138.1:143001-187932 GCA_002914845.1 Trema orientale | reverse complement strand
GGTTGAATTTCGATCCTCTCAATTTTAGCCTCCACGTGTCTTTCTTAGTCGGAAAAATAATGGTCGAGTGTTTGAAAGTGATGGTAGACTCGGGTTAGCTTAGTTATGGATGACTAGATTTCATCCATCCTATTTAAGGAAGATTGGCTACAAAAAGTACATAAAGGGAATATAAGATAGCTCATATCTAATACATGCATCCACATTACATGTTTCATTACTTGATTCTCAATGGCTATTGATGCACGAGCATCCAAGTAGGATATGCAAGCCATACTTGCATGAATCTCCAAGTGGGACATGCGAACACATCATATAATGGGCACGAATGATCCTTAAGCTAGGGGGATATGCGGACTATTTCATGTGATGATGTATATAGATGTGTGAAATGATTCTAACATACAAGTATTTTGAGTAACTGTTTTTGATTGGTATTGTGATAACTCTATGAAAATAGAGTTATCTTGTGTGTTTTTAGTTTTAGGTTAGTTGTTTTGAAAGAATAAATTGTGTAGTTTAGTTGCTTTTCTTCACTTTATTTTCATTTGTGGCGTTGTTGAAGTTTAAGATCTCATCTAGTTAATATCTATCTTATTTCCCTTGAGTTTAATTAGAATTGCTGAAATATGGTCTTAAGTTTTGCAGAAATTAAATGGCAGCATCCTAGAAGGAAAGCTAAACTTAAGTCAAAGCTGGAAGCAACTTTGCTACAGCAACGTGCCGGAGCAATACTGCACAGCAGATTCAATGTCCAGCTGGCGTTATTTCGAACAGCTGGCAGATATTTCATACAGCCAGTACTGACAGCTAATATTGAATACCAGCTAAAGAAAAATGAAGAAAAGTGGTCCTCACTCCTCTATTTGGCTGACACGTGTGCTAGGGTACATCACTCACCCTAATATAAAAGGAAAAGAGTACTGTAAGAAAAGGGAGGAGGTGGTGGCGGCTGAGCTAGAGCAGAATACGGAAAAGGAAAGAAAGAGAGAGAGGAAACAGTACAGAGAAGAAAGGACGAAGGAGGAGGCGTACTAGCAGCTGCAAGGAGCTAAACCTCCATCGTCCAGCTAGCATTTTCATACTTCTTTTAGTCTTCTTTGTATTTAATTCCTTTTTCTTTTCTTGAGCTTTCTGTAATCAATGGAATATTTTAGGATACTGATTTTTACATTTCAGACTATGAGCTAAGCTTCCTTAGCTGGAATTATGATGAATCTGAGGTTGTAATGATGGATTAAAGTTGTTTTCAATGTTTATGGTATTTTACTCTAGTTTGTTCAAGTGAGCTTCATTACTATTTTCTTTATTGCTTGGCCATCAATATTAGGATAAACAAATTAGGATTAATTCTGGAAAGGTTAATCTTAGTTGGATTTAAGCTTGAATGATGCATGACTCAATCATCTCTTTAGTAGATCTTTGAATTAGTAAGGGTATAGGAATATATTGTTACCATGCAAACCCTTTGAGAATTGATACTATAAATGATGTTTTGAGAACTGGGTTAGCATAGGAATATGTAAAATCTGGTTTGAAGAACTTTAAACATATTGAATTCGGAAGATTAATATGTGCAGAATGAATTTTCGGTTACTGGAGTGATTTTTGCTGTAGGCGTTGCTGCAGCAACTAAACCCAGATTTGCAACCAAAGAGGATTCAATAGTCCCAGCTTATCCACACCACTGATTCACATTCACTTGATTAGATCCTATTATTTTCTGCTCAATATTATATTCCTGTTTGCATCTTTTAATTGTTACTATTTTATTCACAAATTGATATCTCTCATTCATTAATTTAACTCTTTTGGCATTTAGATTTTTACAAATAATTTTGGTGATCAATCCCTGTGGAGACGATACTCACTCACTACTATATTACTTGTTTCGACACGTGCACTTGCGTAGCTATATTATAAAACCCGCAACATATTGAGTACAATGCGTTGGAATATTGTTCATAAAAGTTTTGAGAATATTTTACTGAATCACTAACCACGTAAGATTTTGAAAGAGTTTTAAAAATAATTCAAAATTTTCAAAAACATGTACAAATCATACTTTAGGGTAATTTTTTTTACCGTTATCTCAATCGAATATTACTTGTTTCTATTTATGTCATTCTATAAAATGTTATTATTTTTGTCGTGCATAAATTAGTAAATATGGAGTAGGAAGAGAAAAAAAAAATGCGTGGAAATACAGTACCTAAAAGTATTTAGTTTGCAAAATCTTCCTCTATAATAGTCAGTTCACTAATTTAGGGCTAATTCGCATTTAAATGGGTCCAAACAAACCAAATTAGTCTTATATGCCCAATACCATCATCTCAGAAATTATTGTCTACGAAAAAAAGAACGCAGATGATACAAATTAGGGTTGTGCTTTGAAAATTTGTATGTTAAGTGCATGCAACAGGGATGAATTACAGAAAAAAATTATTATGAGCAATTTCTCTCCTTATAAAGATTTTTTTTAAAGGTGTCATTAGATAAATTACACTAAATCGGCTGTTTTTTAACCCCTAGACGTCAAATAAAACCACACTTCATCTTAATGGTCCCATTGGCTTTAGAAGAAGGGAGCCCTACATGGTCTTCCTTTTCTTTTGTTTGTTGGCTTTTCAAGTTTCAATGTATCATTTTGACTGTCCTTTCTTAGGGTAGTTTTGATAGAGAGGAAAGGAGGAACTGAATCACTAGACTTCCTTGAAAATGCAATTACCTGAAATTAAATTCAAGATATAATTTTCAAAGAAAATGTCCAAAAATATAAATCTTCAAGTTATATATATATATATATATATAAATGTTACATACATGGTTCCCAATCCAGTAGGTATTTTTTTTAACCTATCTATAGGTATTTTTTTTATAAACGTTGGATTATTGAACTAATAGCTACCGTAATTTGAGTAATTTAAAAAAATAATAAAAATAAATACATATTTAATATTTTTTTCTCTTCTCTTTTTACCATGAAAATACAACGTGCATGACTAATTTTAATTAGCCAAAATAATACTTATAGATAGGTAAAAAAAAAATACCTACTGAATTAGTGTCTTATATATATATATATATACACACATACATGTACACACTGATATGAGAGAACTTAAAATTGCAATTAATTATTACCTTGCAAGCAATTGAACAGTAGCAATAGAGATCAGGTTCAGCTAACCTTCTTTTGCAAATCTTACATGATGCTTCAATACATGTTGGACCAGAGTGAGGAAGGGGATTCAAAGCTATAACCAATCTCTTGTTGCACTTGTATGGCTGAAAAAGAAATAAAAAGAAAAAATTAAAACAAATTACACGACCACTCAAAAAATATATATACACGACGTTGATCACATAAGTGTATGTATTTTCTGACAAACTCGAATATTTCATTAGAGGATAGTAATTTTTTTTTTTTGGAAATAAAATGATAATAATTTTTAATTGTATCAAACTTAATGGCTATCTCAAGTACTTTTGTAGTTTGAGTGACTCGAACTATGTATTGTATAATCGCATATTGAAAATTGTAGTATCGATCTATGTTTCCTTATTTTCTTATTGTGTAACAGACAACTAGAAGATCTAAAGAAATAGACAACGAGATAAGAGTCAATCGATATTTAGTTAAAATCTTTGAAAGAAAATATATGTACTTTTGTAGTATATGTATAGAAAGTACTTCTAGATAAAAGTCTAATGTTTTATAGCTTTTAGTTGGATTTGAGACAAGAGATGATATAGGGTTATGATCTTAAACTCTAATTTAGAATATGTATTTAAGTAATCAAAACCTTGATTGTTTCCTCCTTACAGAAAATTGTCTCAAATAACTTTTAATAGCGTGAAAATTTTGCACCCGTTCGGTAAATTTTATTTAAAAAGTTTTTCTTATTTTTTAATTAAAAAAACTGGAAGTATTTTCAAAAATTGCGTAAAACTACCCCTTTTTTAATTTGAAAACAAAATTTTTATTAATCATTTACTTCCGAATCATTTTTTAAACAATTTTCAAGAAAGCTAGTATCAAAATTCAAATTTGGAGTCTCATCACCATCTCACTCAATATTGTTTTTCCTCATCACTATCTCATGGCTCAATATTTTCTTTCTAATCACTATCTCTCTAAATATTTTCTCTATTATCACTTTCTCTCTCATCCTTTTCTCTCTTATCACTATCTCTGTCATCACTTTTTCTCTTAATATTTTTGCTTTTACACCTTGTTCTGTTTCATCTATTTTTCTCTTGTTATTTTTTCTCTCAATCCTTTTCTTTCATCCCTTTCTTCCCCATCACCTTATCTCACATCATTTTTTATCTCATCACTATCTCTATCATTGTTCATTATTTCTTCTCACTTTCTCTCTTATATCCCTTCAAGAGAGAAAAGAGAAATTTATGAGAAATTGAGAAGAGAAAAAGTAAGAGAAAAGAGAAATTTACGGCTTGCTTAGATTTACTACCAGTTTTTTGTTTAAATAAATTGAAAATAAAAGTAAGAATTTTGTTTTTGTATCAAATTTTTATATACAAGAAACATGCTTGGCAAACTTTATTTCACTACTTGTTTTTAGAAATAATAAAGTACAAATAATGAGAAAAAAAGTCATATAGACTTATATTTGTGTATATATATATACATATATATATGTATGCACTTGAGTATAAATATTTATTCTTTTATTTTTGAAATTTATTTAAAAAAATAAATGTATTAGAAATTTTCATTACTACTTTTTTTGAAATTTTTGTAACAATTTTTAAAATCAAAAAACGAAAGCAAGGTTGCTAAGTAAACTTCTGAAAAAAAATTCCATTTTTCTGTTTAAAAAAATAAAAAATAAATAAAAGTGAATCCAAGCAAGCTCTTAATTATGAGAAATGATAATTAATTGATGAGGAAAAAAGTGAGCAGAGAGAAAATAAAGAGATAATGTGGAGATAGAAATTGATGAGAGAGAAAATAAACTTTAAAAACACATTTTTTATACTGAAAGTTTTTCTCTTTCAAAAACAAAAACAAGCGTTGCCAAATACATTTTTTTCCCTTATTACACGTTCATTTATACAAAACTATATTTTGTGGCTTATACTGGTACTATGTTAAAAATGGGAACATATGAAAGAAATTAGGAATGGTGTTAAACTAACAATATGACTATGATTAGAAACTTATTAAATCCTAAATATAAGTCTTAAAACCTGTAGAACGCGCATAATTGGAAATAATTTTAGAAACTAAGCCTATTTCATAATTTTAGAAAACCTTCATATCAGATTGCAATTCAAACGTTCGTATGTTTAATGGTCTTTCTTTTTTCTTTTCTTTTTTTTTTTTTTTTGTCATTTTTGCCCCTTGTCAAAAGTTGCATAATGCCCCCGAAGATTCAAATTGTTTCAATAAGGCGCCCTGCCGTTAGTTTTATAGACTAACGTTGTTTTACAGAAAATTGTTCACCAAGGGGATCCGTTATTTCCTTTTCTTTTCATTATTAGGTACTAAGGAAGTTTTACGTAGAATGATTTCAATGATAGTTGATTCTAGTTTGCTTCATCCGATAATCTCTTCGAAATCGAGGGTAGACGATGTCAGGCTTCTTTGTAAAGCTACAGTCCATAATTGGTAGCTGATTAGTTCAATTTTTGGTTATTATTCGATACTCTCAATTCAGGTGGTAACTGTGAATAAATCTCATGTACACATTTTGGCTCATGGGAATTGCTCTTCACTTAAAGGATCACACTAGAGTCTAATGTATTAATCAGAGTTCAATGGCAGTAGAAAGATACCAACAGAGGAGAATTTGTTGATATGCTTAACAATGGCCTTATGAACAACAAAGTTCAGACATTGTCTCAACTTAGTGAATTTACTTAGCATCTATGCCCTAAGGGGCAGGTGGAGCGCAACATCAACAAGAAATATGGACATAAGATGGAAAATCATTAAACTGTTTTTAAAATTGGAATACCAACTCCATGATGATGTAATTTGGTTATGACAATCAATTATGACAATTATAGGACTACAACTGTCACGTCAAAACAGAAGGGTTAAGTCAGTTAATGACGCGTGGAGCAAATTAAATTGATGGGATCCAAGACTTCTATAAGCTCAGTTGAGGAATATGAGGCTGATTAAGGCTTAGAATCTCAACTTGTTAACTGTAGATTTGTGTGAACAATTGGCTAAGAGAGAGAGAGAGGCCTTTGTGAGAGCTTTCTTATCTTGTGATTCGGGAAGATTGAGAGAGCTTTACAAACTGATTGATTACAGATTGGAGATTTCTGCATTTGTTCAAACAACCACTTGTAAAATTGCAGCATTGCTAGTGTATCTTAGCTTGATTGTGTTGATTGTTTTATTTAGATTGAGCAATCTTTAATCTCTTATTGGTGCTTTGTTGGTTGTTTTTGCCTGTTTTTGATGGTGTTGCTGAGTTAAAATTTTAACGCGACCAAATGCTAGAACTACCTAAATAGGTCTAGTTTCGGCCAAGGCGAATGCAACTACCTAAGCTAGTGAACCCGAACCAGCTTGCATTGTCCACTCTCTACCACAGACCAGGTATTCTTGACGCTCTTTCAAGTATGCTCGACCTCGAATTGAGTACGCCAAACTTCGCCAGACAAGTGTTTTCAACCCTTGGTCGAGTTTTCCCAAACCTCGGTCTCATTGACTGTGAGAAGCTCAGCTTGGGATTTAGCCACTGTACGCCATAACACAAATGTCAAAGCTGATCTGGAGCTGGGCTCCTCAAGCAACTTCTTAATTAGCAAGCCTCTTTCCCATTTATGCTCATTTTCCCTCTCTCAAGTCTCATCTTCTCCTTGGTCCTCATATAATCTTTCTTCCATTATATATTTCTCTCACTTCCCTATCTCTTGATAATCTCTCAATTTCTCCGTTTTTAGAGTTTTTTTCACTCCCACAGGTTTCTAGGTCCCTTCCTTCTTTTTTTAAAATCAAATGCAATCAATCTTAAAAGTAAAATTTGGACCTTATCGTGCTAGATGAGTTACGAATGTATGGTCTATAGACCTCGATCGGATATGTGTAACAAATTAAAGACTGTTATTGCCTCCAACTAATTCTTCAAAATATAATAGATGTATACATCGAAGAGTTGTTAAGCTAATGTATTAATATTAATTGAAAAAAAAAATGTACGTATTTTGTCAGTTGAGTCTATATACATACTTATAAACATATATGTATGTTTATAAACAAATTTAAAACAAAAATGTTTCTTAAAAAATAATAATCAAACTGTACAATATTTGGCAAAAAGAGAAAACCAAACAATTACAAAAGAGAGCTCGAAACATATGTAGACAGTAAAATTAGAACTGATAGTAACAAAGATAACATTTTATAAACGTCATACCTGAATTTGAGAACAATCAACGAACTTCTCCATGGCACTAAGTGAGACAACATCCTTATAAACATGTCTATAGATTTTGAGTACCTTGTGATGACGATGAGCACCGGACGACATACAGTATTGGCAAGCTGACATATTGCAATTGATACAATATTTATTCAATTCATTCCTACGTATAGGATGAGCTATACAAGAATGAAAGAATGTTCTTTCCAAAAACGATTCAACCCATTCTGGCTTTTGGTTCTTTTGTTGGGCTGATTGCTGAACCTGCAAAATTATAATTGGAAATTTATCAATAGATATTATATACAAAATTCCATATCATACTTTATATAATTAACTGTCTAATATATTGATGAGAGGAAAAAACTCCACATAATTTTAACTTGTGTATATATGTTAAACAAGTATTCCTCATAAGTTTAATCACATTTAATTAATTGTCATTGTCGTAAAACATAAGTTATCATCGGCATTTATATATATTGCAATAAATTTAAAATCTGAAGTATAATCACATAATTTCTTCCAATATAAATATTCCAAAAATAAACTACCATATGATAAATTTGTAACTGGACCATTTAAATACATGCCATGAATACAAAACAAGGAACTTACGACACTACAACAAAAGTAGCGATTAGTGACATTCTATTTCTTGTCATTAACCTTTAAAATGGCAATAATAATATTTAGTTGCATTTGCTAAAAAATGTAATTAATGTATAAGGACATTATGATGTTTTAAACATATATTTTAATCTTTAGATTTAGTAACAAGTTAAAAATGTCACTGAAATTCATCTTTAGAAGCATTTTTCAAGTATCACTAAAATGTTTATTTAGTAGCATAATATAAATGTCACTTAATTTTGTAGTGACATTTTAAAATTTTCACTTATTTGCTAATAAATCATTTCTTTTTTGTTTTGATAAAACTAGTAAATCATCTCTGATTTTGGGAAATACACAACTAAATATATAAATTTAAATATAATGTAACATTATTTTTAACAGTAAAATCAAACATAGTAAATGTCTTCACGTCTCTCTCTCTTTTTTTTTTTTTCAACTCACGTCTCTCTGCTTTTTATTAGGTAGTATATTATGTAGTAGATTACAATTGAGTAAATAATTAAGATAACAATTTACCTGTAAATTAAATATTAAACTATAATAAGTTTTTTTTCTTTTCGAAATCACTATAATATGTACTATTTTAATAAAAGGTGAGAAGTTCAGAATTTAAATCCAAGATTGAACAAAAGAATCTTAATTTAAAACTCTTTTGGATTTCCAAAAATGTCAAGTAAATTTATATTTAAATTTTAACTAACTCATCCACTCTTAATTCATATTTTTTTGTAATTTGTTCTTCAAAAGAAATCATATCTTTTGTTATCTACCAATAACAACTTGCCTTCACTCTTTCTTCTAACTTTCTCTCTAGACTAAGCATAGCTTTCATTGTTTCATCGTCTTTCTTTTTACAATCTTCATCTTCTTTCCCTTTTTAACAGTGAAATAATCTTATGAGTTATCTCTGAGTTTCTATTTCATATTTCTTTTTACAAGCTAGTGATTTGATTTAATTTTTATTAATTTTTTAATGATATATTTGACTTGTTTGTTAGGCTCAGTCATTTAATCAAAAGGTTCACTTGATAGAACTCAAAGAAGTGGGATTTGGGTATCTCAAATTTAAAAGGAAAAGAAAAGCACACACACCTATAGAGTTTGGTTTGTAAGTATATTTTTTCTTTCTTTTTACTTTTCTCAGAAACTTCTATATTATTTTTTATAACAAAATATTATTTATTTTACTCTTTTTTATTTATTTTGTCTATTTTTCAAGAATTCAATGAGACATGAAGATGAGATGGATCCATAGACTATCTAAACCAAGACAAAAACTCAATTCACTATTTTAACAGATGATCTAATTTTGTAGACTTGAATTCTATACATCTTTTTGTGTAAATAAGTATATTTCTTATTTCTTTTTACTTCTCTTAGAAACTTCTGTGTTGTCTTTTATAACAAAATATTTTTTATTTCACTCTTCTTTGTTTATTATATTTATTTTTGCAGGAACTTGATGAGACACGATGATGAGATGGGTCTATAGACTATCTAAACCAAGACAAAAACTCAATTCACTATTTGCGCAGATGATCTAATTTTGTAGATTTGAATTCTATACATTTTTTGTGTAAATTTTGAGTCATGGAAACTTGATTATTTTATTAATAAATATTCATTTATTTTTATTTTCTAATTTTTTTTTATTTTAAAGTCCATATTACATATATGGTTATAATTTCTCTACGAAATAAAAAACGTTAAACCTGCTAAAACTAATCCAATTAATTTACATGAAATTAATATACCTATACATATTAATTATCAACCGCACATTTGCTGACAGGTTCTTCTTATTGTCAACTAAAGGATATAAAAAATAAATTCTTATTATACAATTTTATGTAACCAAAAATAAAGAAAATCTTTAGCAACCAAAATTTTTATAGCTAGCGGTGAATTTTTGTACTAGCTAAGATTAGTAACATTTTTTCAAGTGTCAATTATATGGTATAATAACATTTTTAAAATGCCACTAATACTTTTCTTTCACTAATACTTCTCTTTTTCAGTATTTTAAAATATTTTTTAATATATTAAGTTAAGTGATTTCATAATATTTGGAAGTATCATTAATACAATTTAGTAGCATTTTTATAAATGCCACTAAAAAGGTTGATATAGTGATATTTTACTGGACTTTTAATCACACATATATATTTTACATTTTCTATAAAATGTCATAATTTTATAAATGTCACTAAAAATAAGTAACAATGTCACAGATAACAAAAGAAATAAATAGTAACATTTTGGTAAATTAAAAATAAATGCTACTATCTAATATTGAAAAGATGGTAATATTTTGGTAAATAGGTATAATTATCTACATTAGAAAAGAAAGTTATTTTAATATAACATATTGAAACTTGCAAAAAGTAATATAATGTTGTTTAGAAAGTTTAAAAAGGTACATGCACTTTATAAAAACCTAAAAATTGAGGTGGGGAAAAACAGTTGTATGAATTTCCGATTTGTTTGGGTTCGAAACTTTTCCTCATATTATATCCATATGTGTGAAATTATAGAAAAATTACACTTTGCACTTCTGAAGTCGATAATTGAAAAAAGGGATTGTTACTGATAGATATTTTGATACGGTTGATTTACTGAAATTTTTGTTCTAGATTAAAATGATACAAAACTAGATAATATAAGAAAATTTGGTAGAAACTTATAAATTAAAGTTATTAATATACTTTCCTAAACTAAATTCTAAAAACCTTGAATATTGTATAAAGAAAATGCGGAAAATTTATATGACACTACATAATACCTAGCTTTTAGTGATGATAAAAATTGTGACTAAAAGTAAAAAATAATTCGTGACCAAAAGAATGTCATTATCCTTATGTTGTAGCTAAAAAGTCCGTATTAAAAGTTTTCGTCGCAAAAATGACAATTTGTTGTGACTATGTATACTTTTAGTCATAACAAATTTTATCACTATAAACAAAAAATTATGACTAAAAGTATATTAATGATAATTTATGATTAAATATTATTTTTGAATCGCAAGAAATTATTAATTGTGATTAAATGTCACTTTTAGTCAAAAAAAAAATTTGTTACGATTAAAAAGTTAGTCACGAACGTTGACTTTCTTGTTAGTGCAAGTACAACACATCAGTGTAATTATTTCGTCAACAAAAACTTAAACAAAGTACAAACAATCAAACTTAAAAACCTAGGCGAAATCACTCCCAAGCTAAAATTAAAATTAACTATGATCCCTAGTTTATTGCAATATTTATAATTAAACCTTACTAGCTAGCTCTCTATCTCCTCATACCAAATATTGGAGTTTTTTAAAGACTTCATTAAGAAAAGGTACAAGAGGTGCGATAAAAATGAACGAATATTAGAAAACAAAAATTGGTCATCCATTTCGAATTAAGTAAGCATGCACTAGAGTGGGCCATTTTGTTGCCGGAAAGCGAAGAAAGGGACAACAGAAGCCCAACTGTTTTCTCTATCTCCTCATACCCAAAGTACTTGGGCGTTGAAACTAATTACCAACTAATTAATAGACACGATATAAAACACACAAACATATTGATCAAAAACACGCGCGGTTTCAACGCAAACTTAAATATAAACATATGTATATACATGTATAAAAGCTTGCATGATTTTGTTTTATCAATTCATGTATAAGAAATACCAAAGTAAATGCCTAAGTTTTAAGGTATCGTACCTGATGCATTAATTTGGAGGAAGAACCACTCATCACTACTTCAACAAAATTGAAATTCTGAAGGAAATCCAACGAAAAGGATAGTTGGATATATATATATATATATATAAAACTTGAAATTAATTTGAAGATCCGAACTCCGAAGATATATGATGTGTATATATACATATATAGCTTTTTTTTTGGGTAATGAATATACATATATAGCTATATAGAAATAGATGTATAAAAACGTACAAATTAGGTGAAGTTAATACACCTTTAAATATTTTACCTAAAGCTTAATTTGGTTATATATGTTTGCATGGAGTTCATATCTGGCATCCATGCATGTACTGTAGGGGTGAGGTACCAGATTGCGTTGACTTGACTTGTCGATGAATTCGAGGTGATTAAGCCAATCAGTTTGCTACACTTAAGTATCTCTTCTCTCATTAATTGTCCATTCATATGGGCTAGTAAGCTAGATTTTTTTTTTTTATGAAAAAGTTCACTTGCATCGAGGAGCTTATTAATTAATTAATAGTCTTAAATTGAGGAATGCTATAGCCAGACGGGCGTAAGTGGTTAGCCCATTTGGGTCCTTCTACGAAATCCACCCATATTGGGCTATATGCGTTTAAACCAATGCGTGGGTCACAGATTTTATAATAATTATATTATATTATAGCTATCTAATTAAATGGAGCTAATTAAGTGATTTAATTATAAGCTAAAAAATTATTAATTAAGTATGGATTATGTAATGTGTAATTACTTAATAATAAAAATTGATGGGGTCTCTATTGGCTACCAGTATATAAGGATATAACAATTAGGGTTTTGGTCCCCAAGCCAAATAGAACGTACAGTTCTCTCCTCTGCCTCCATCAACAGAGAGATAACCCATTGAGCATACATAAAGTATTCTGGCTGTGGAAGACCTTCTACCCTCAAGCTCTAATTAATTAATCACTTCCACTTACGTGATCACATCTTTTGCTGTCAAACACAATGAATCCAGGTTAGTCACAGGTTTTCTCTCAACAAATCTTTTCCTGATAATTTGGCATGATAGATTCTAGGATTTTATTTGGTTTAACAATCCATTGAACAAATCCAACAAGCGGTATCAAGAGCAGGTTATCATGTTAAATTGCTTAGGATAATCATGTATGTATCTATTTTTGATATTTTTACCTATTTGGTTTTCTAGGGTTTAGATATTACATGCATAATTGATGAATTTTTTCATAATTTTGTTGAGATATTGAGTATTTGAGGGTTGAATTCTGAGTTTTGGATCATAAAGTTTAGAGATTAGGGTGAAAATTTGCATTAGGTTTGAGTTACCCATTTTCTAAATTGAGAATTTAACACTAAAGGCCGAGAGTTGGCGCTGCTACACCACTGACGCCGTGGCGCCACACCAGTAGCGCTGCAATGCCACCTAGTAGCAAGGATATTGCCGCGGCGCCACATACTGGGAAAGCAAATTTTTTTTTTAGGTCAAATTTTGACCTAATTAAGGCATATGGTCTCGATTTTGGGTAGAATTGAGTCATTTTTTACTCAATTCAAGGAGTTCCAACCTGAAACTTAACCAATCAGTTTTGTTTTCTCAACTCAACCTCAGTATGACCCATACTTTATTCGTTAAAAACTCTATTTGGCTTTAAGAGTTAATAAAAGGACTTAAAACCCAGTCGGTCATCCATTAATATTTGTGCATTGAAATTTTCAGTTTAATATTTTGGGCACTTTAGTTATTATTTTATTTACACTATTTGTTTAACTATTTTGAAATAGATGAGTTGAAACAATATGTTGCCAAAGTAACCTCTATTGCGTAAATTTATTTGTTTTGAAATATTTGAATAATTATGTATTTATTGTTCATGCGAATAATTACCGGCCCAAAGAAAGGTGATTATTTGGCCAAATAATGAATACACCTACGGTAATAGATATGTACTAGTTATTAAGTTTCCATGTAGATAGTATTTCGGCCCAAAGGAAGATTTATTGTATGACAGAATTTACTATCAATATTTGATTGTTGCACTGAAGAGTACCACTTATAAGTTAATAAGTCAGCGCAAAGGAAGACTTATTGATGTTGTTCTGGGTATCTTGTGACGGGAGCCCACCATATATGTTATATCATGCTAGTATATCTTATTTTTGTATGCTTAGTTTATGACATATTATTAATGTGAGTTATTATTTTTTTATGCTTAGTTTATACCTTATATGTTTTAGTTCAAATATATCTGCTAATTTGAGTTCAATCTCTGTGCTTAACAGCATAAACTTCAAGAAGTGGAAAGAGCACGTTATGATTGTGATCCGTTGCATGGATCTGGACCTTGCACTCAGGAAAGAACAACCTGCTGCTCTTAAGATGAAAGTTATGCTATGGCTATTAAGAACTTTGAGCAGTAGAAATGTTCTAATCGCATGAGTCTTATGATCATGAAACATTCCATACCTGAGACCATAAAGGGCATTATGGCAGAGGTTGATAATGCTAAGGCATTCCTTAACGCAATTGCGGAATATTTCCAAAGGAATGAAAAAGCAAAAACAAGTACCATGTTGAGCAATTTGCTTGCTATGCATTATAAAAGTAAAGGGTATATTAAGGAGTACATCATGGAGATGTCCAATCTGGCTTCAAAACTAAAGGCACTTAAGATAGAGCTATCGGATGACTTGCTCGTGCAATTAGTTCTACTATCTCTTTCGACACAATTCAGTCAATTTAAAGTGAGCTACAACACCCAGAAAGAAAAATAGACTCTTAATGAGCTCATATCTCAGCATGTGCAAGAAGAGGATTGATTGAAGCGAGATAAGACAGAGAGTATTCACTTAGCAATAACCTCTCAAGATAAGAAAATGAAAAGGACAAAAAATAAAGGAGCTGCATCTGGGACTTCACAAAATAAAGTGCAAAAGAAACAAGATGAGGAATTAGCTTGTTTCTTCTGCAAGAAGGCAGGACATGTAAAGAAGGAATATCCCAAGTACGCCACTAGGCGTGTCAAGAAGGGTAAGCTTTTCAATTTTGTCTGTTCTAAGGTTAATTTTACTTCTGTGTCCAATCATACTTGGTGGGTGGATACCGGTGCCACTACTCACATAAGTGTATCTATACAGGGTTGTCTGAGGAGCCATCCGCCAAGTGATGCTGAAAGATATATCTATGTGGACAATGGCGACACAGCTACAGTAGAGGCAATAGGTCTATTTAGGTTGCAATTAGATTCCGGTTTAATTTTGGATTTGGATTAGATATTTTTGTTGTACCATTATTTAGACAGAATTTAATTTCTATTTCAATTTTGGACAAATCTAGTTATTCTTGTTCATTTAGAAATAATAAATTTAGTCTTTTTTAAAATTCTAATATTATTGCGACTGGTACTTTGATTAATAACCTATACAAGATCGATACTATTACCCCAATTAATAAAACCTTGCATGTCGAGAAATGTAGTATAAAACGCAAAACCATTGAGAATTCCTCTATTTTATGGCACAAGCAATTAGGACATATCTCTAAATAGAGAATACAACGCTTTGTGTCAGATGGAATTCTTGATCCACTTAACCTCACAGACTTCACAGTTTGTGTCGAGTGCATTAAAAGCAAACAGAAAAATATACGTAAATTAGGTGCCAATAGGAGTTCCAGTGTCTTAGAACTGATGCATATTGATATCTGCGGTCTATTCCCTACGGCTTCATAGAATGGCCAACAGTATTTCATCACGTTCATAGATAATTACTATCGCTATAGGTATCTATATTTAATCTATGAGAAGTCACATTCCCTGGACGTATTCAAAGCTTTCAAAGCCGAAGTTGAAAATCAACTCGACAAGAAAATTAAAGTTGTCAAATCCGATCGCGGCGGTGAATACTACGATAGGTATAATGGATCCAGTGAACAATGTCTACGACCTTTTGCCCAGTACTTAGAGGAATATAGAATCGTCCCACAATACACAATGCTGGGAAAACCTAGCATGAATGGTGTTGCTGATGGTGAGGAGCATGATTAGTCATTCCTCCTTACCTGAATTACTCTGGGGAGAAGCACTTAAGACTGCAGTTTATATACTCAATAGAGTACCTAGCAAATTAGTAGCTAAAACCCCATATAAACTATAGACAAGCAAGAAGCCTAGCATTAAGCACTTGCATAGTTAGGGTTGTTCAGCTGAGGCAAGCACTTAAGACTGCAGTTTATATACTCAATAGAGTACCCAGCAAATCAGTAGCTAAAACCTCATACGAACTATGGACAGGCAAGAAGCCTAGCATTAGGCACTGGACTCAAATATACTAGACTCATATGAACTTGTCCAGCTGAGGCAAGGCCATATAGGCCGCATGAAAAGAAACTGGACTCAAACACACAACTTATTACCAAAAATGTGCAAGTGGTTAATATATCATTAAGTTTCATTTGTGATTTAATTATGCATACAAACATCAAACTAGATGATATCACACTATACTATTATTTATAAAAATGGTCTTTATTTTTAAAAGAAAAAAATTAATAGCTAAGTCTTGGTCAAATTTTTTATTTTTTTAATTGTTTGAAATATAATTTTTGATGTTAAATTTGCTTCTTTCTATTAATAATGTGATGTTGAAAAAATTAATGTTAAATATTTTATTTAAATAGCTTAAATCTTCATTATGGGTTTGAGGGTATTTTTCGAAATGTAATATCTCAAATTCTCAAATGACACCCAGTTCCTCACATAATTAAAGAGTTAATATAACATGATTGCATAATATTTTCTTTTATATGGACTTATAATTTTGAGGACTTATTTTAGTATATTAGTTATTTTTATAATTTTTATTTGTGAAGTAATTTTGTAGTAAAATATACGAGGCACGCTCTTTAGTATAAATTTGACATGTATAGATTATTCAAGTTTAATTGAATTCTAAATGACTAGATTTTATTTGTTTATGATATTAAATATTAGAATAGTTGAATTTATTTTATACGATTTTACATGTTTGGTCATTAATTTATTAAGTATCTGGTGCTATTTAATTTTGCTAGAGATAAACTATTTGTTTGGAATATTCGATAGTCCCATTTTAGATGTCTTCTATATTTTACTTTATATGATGTTTGTGCTTAGTTAGCTAATATATATAAATATGAATAAATACATATCAGATTACCTTTGTACTACTTATATTATTATAATTATCGTAAAAGAAAAAACTTGTTAACCGACTTAGATGAGTCGGCAATTTGTACGGGTTTATATGCCTTTTATTTATCACTTTACTTGGCAAACACTGTTATCACCGCCAGCCACCCATTTGGTTCATTAAGATAATTAGTTCTCCTATCTAAATTCCACTGAGCTAAAACTAAATCCTTCATTAATTCTTTTGAGAAGTTGTTCACTCATCTTTATTGTGACGTTGAGAATCTCATAAAGGTGACTCTCTTATACTTTCTCAGTATTTATTGTCTTATGATATGATTATTATTAATTTTTTTAATCTTTGGCATGGAATTTTTAGGAACTTTCCCTGCGTATATTATTTATTATAATTGTTGTTATTATTTGATCGAATTGATTTCTAAAATGTAACTTTAGTCAATTAAGTTATTATTCTAAATATTAGATGTATAGATATCTTAAGTAATAACTTACATAAAGACTTTATTGCTTTTATTTATGTTTGTAATGGAAAGGTTTACAACTTAATTTAATGTGTATATATGCGTAATCTTGTACTGGCGGTGGAAAAAGAAATCTTTTTATTAAAATCAATTGACTCATTCATAGATTTACTAATCATTTTCGTAGGGTAGTAATGTCAACGTATTTGTATTTAGACATATATAATTTTATCGGTGTGTATACTTTGATTAAAAAAAATAATAATCAAGCCTAGAGTCTATGTTCTTATAGTTGTATATATCTAGTGCATTATGTATTTTGTACATGTTTCTTTGATGTTTCTTTGAATTTGAATAATTTATTTGAACTCTGAGTTTGCAAATTTCGTATAGGAACTACTTGCTTACTTGGTATATTTATTTTTTTTGCTTGGAAACATATTAAGATTTACTTATTTTTTCTAAGTGAACTCTAAAACAACGATTCTTTTAGTATCATGTGGTCAGTAATCTTAAAAACCCATTACTGAAAAATATTAGGAACGCCAATTTTACCTAGAGCAAAGAGTATTTCACAAAGGTAAGTAATGCCATACCTGCAATATAAAAAATTCTCTGTTTCTATAATCTGTGGATATGTGTACATATGTATCTGTCATTCTGTTTTAAATAAGACATGAACACGTGATATATTTATATTACCTGACGAGTATTGGTGAATAGGGTATGGTAGACCAGTGCCTAAATATGTGATATAGTTCCTTTGGGAACACTTTGGTCCTTTCGAGGACACTATAGTTCCTTTGGGAACACTCTGACAGCAGTATGGGGTAGATCTCTGCTGTACACGGAGAGGATTCTCTGGGGCTCGAGACCTTTATATAGTTCATGATATGATATATATTTTCTAAGTGGCTTAATAAGCGATTCACAGTCTTGTCAGACAATATAATATATATAGAGATCTTAATCATATGAATCTGTTCTCTATTACATGTACCATACATCTGCATACATTACTTTCTAAGTTCATATTCACAAATATTCTTACATTGCAAAAGGTACTGATTATATGTGAGTTTAGAAGAGTAGTACCAACTTTCTGACCGTGCTTGTGTATATGAGTATTTTAACGCTGTGGTTTTCTTATTAAGGATTTTGTACCTATTTTGGGTGTGTGTATATTATGTATATTAGTATGAAAGATCTATTTTGTGAGTGTGTATATATATACGTTAGTCTATGTATAAGTATGAGTAGAGTTTTACTTGTTACTTCTACAGAATTTAAAAAGTTTTAATTTTCCACCATTTTATTAGTTCTAAGTTTAGTAGCATCTCCCAATTTTAATAAACAATTATATACAAATATTTTATATATACGTGTGTGAAATTGGAAGATATTATAAGAAAAGTATAGCTAATTCCATTTCTTTTCACAACCAACCAAATAGAAGAATACACATTTAGCTATGAATTCCAAAACTCTAATCAAATAACATAATTATATTATCGTTCCTTTCCTTTCCATTTTAATTATCATTACTATTACTATTCTAATTCCATCACTACAATCAAACGGTACTTAAGGACTTTAAAAGAGATCCTAAAAGTTTTCTTTTTAGAGATAGTCTCTTAATTTTATTTTATACCAATAGTAGTCCCTGGACTTATTGAATCTATCCAATTATTTGACATTGTTAAATATTTTTTATGCAAATTACAAACTGTTTTTATCAAAAAAAATATCACTTTTAAAAAAAATTAGAAAAATAGTTACTAGTTACCAATTTCTGAAAACTGGTTACCAGTTATCAGCTACCAATTATATGTACTTTTGATTACTAGTTACTAGTTTTTGAAAACTAGTTATCAGTTACTAGTTACTATTTTAAAAAATAGTATTTAAATATTTTTTAGAAAATAGTATTTTTCTAATAAAAATTGTACTAGACCTTCAAAAAATATAGATTACCGTATTTTTCAAATATTTTTATAAAAATACCCTAAAAGGCAAAAAGTTCCCCAAATTTTAACTTTGTATGCGAAAATTAGATAGCAAATTAGGGAATACACGATACTTTATAAAAACAACTAGAGATATACGGTCTCCTAAATCAATTATTATTTACATACAGTGTTTTTTAGAAAAATATTATTTTTATCTCTTTTATTCTCTATCTTCCTCTCTTGTCCAAATTGTGTTTCCTTAAAGACTCTACCCACAGCCATATTGAATCAATAGCGTGCTCCACAGAGGATCTACATACCCACTGTCATTATCATCATTGTCTTCTTATTCTTCTTCAAGATCTACCTCGTTGTTCCTCGCCTCCACTGTGCAGAGGACTAGCATACCCATTTTTCTTTTTAATAGTCTTTTTGAGTGAAATGGAGATGGTTCATTTTATCTATTCTTCTTCCTCTGTTTATTGTATTATTTTTTACTTAAATATAATCGTATTGATCTATTATGTATAGTTCTAGTTTGTTGTGCCAATAGTCTATGGTTTTTATTTGATATTAGAGATTTACGAAGGAGAGTTGCTCTAGTTGATTAATTTGTTTCTTATTTGATATTCTAAGAAATTGAGAATATTTTAAAACTATTGCTTTGGTAGCTCAATTGGATCCGATAAGCAGAAGAAAATCTTAGAGAAAAAACCACGAGTAATTATAATTTCTATCCCACAAACTAGCTATTTTATACGACATATTAAAACTTTAGCTTTTTTTTGCATACGGTGAATATGAGAGCTTTCTACTAATTTGTATTATTCTTCTAGTTTAGAATATCCATTTCATAAAAATTGTGTCCTATTATATAAAAAAAAGTTTGCAACATTCAATGTTGTATTTTTTGCAAACTTTCTTATCAACAATGTTGATTTTATATGATAAAATTTCAAAAAAATAAATTGAAAAAGTCATGGACTTTAAAATTTTAAGAAAAAACCCGAACTTATTTAAAAAAATACTACTTTTAAAATATTTAGAAAAATATTATTTTTTTTAATAAATTGATAAGGTACTTGAGGTAACTAGACAAGTTCCTTGAGCTAATGAGTCTTCTTACCTCAAGTAACTCGATTAGTTATCCTCAAGTAACCTGACTGATTACCTTGACTACTTTTCAAAAATACCATTTGAAGAAAAAAATGCATTTTTTAACTATTTTTGGAAAGTGTTATTTTTCTGTGCAAACTTTTAAAAAACGATATATTTCTTAATAAAACTAGAATTTTTCAAAATGTTCACACAATCCGGGATTTTTCAATTTTTCATACTTTGGGCCTAGTTTTTTTGTAAGAAGCCTAATTATATACCCTAAGGCCCAATGTATTGAAAAGATATTTGAAGCATAATTTTTTTCCCTAAAAAAAAGGTCTACATTTTCCTTTTTTCCCTATATTTCATTTCTTCCTGTACTCTTTATTTCAGTCAATCTCTTGAATTTCTTCATCTGTTTCAGTCGACAATTCAAATGAAGCTTACTTTAGATAGCAAAAGGACAATCATTTCAGAGAATACATTGTAACAAAAAGAAATTCGCTTAATCTTCTTCCTTTTTTTTTTTTGGGAATGAAATAGTAAATAACGTTCAACTAAAAAGAATAGAAAAAGTTTCTCTCTGAGACACGGGAAGTGGGAACCCTAGCTTCATGTTTTCTGAAGTGATCATGAGTCATCTTGGTTTGAGACGTCCTAGTCTTTTTTCTTTTTTCATTTTCGAGATTGACTTTCTCCAATATGGATATGACCCTCAATACATCGTACTGGAGCGATCCGAGAAGAACAATTTTTTTCAATATGGACATGGATCAAGAGCTGTGACTGCGTGAGCACTTAACATTGGATGATGAGGACGGTCTAGTGGTTTCATTGGGCAAAGAGAATTTTACAGGAGGTAAAGATCGCATGGATTTCTATTTAGGTGGGAAGATTATGGGTAATCGGCCTGCCAACCGGGAAGGGCTTGAGAATAATATGTGGGCAATAGGGCGTACGAATTTAGGGTTAGGGTTGAACAACTTGGTCCCAATAATCCCTTTCTGTTTTACTTTAGATCTAGAAACATTCGACAGAGAGTGTTTACGAGAGGTCCTTGGTCCTTTGAAAAATAATTGTTGTGCTTGGTTAAACTGACAGGAATTGGAGAGATCAGCCAGTTTGATTTTTCATGTGTATCTTTTTAGGTTCTTATTTATAATGTACCTATTTCCTGTTTGAATGAAGGTTGTGCCAGAGAATAGGGCGAGCTTAGAGGTTTAGTGGAGGCAGTAAGTGTTATGAGGTCTAGGATGAGAGTGAGGGTTCGTGTGGACATTACAAAACCTTTATGTAGAGGGTTGAGGGTTTGTGTTGGTGAGGTTTCACAAGAAATATGCTTAATTTTGCAATACGAAAGGCTGCTTGACTCATGTTATGATTGTGGTTTGATTGGGCATAAGTATCTTGAATGTCCCCTCCAAGATGATGAAAAGACTCAGTTGTCGATTGATAAAAAAGGTCATTTTGGGGTTTGGCTTCGGGCTCCCTACCCACCCAAATGTCTTCGACTGATGGGAAAACGTACAAAATCTGGTGAGACTGTTTCTCCTACTCGATTTACCCCCTTAAAACCCATTTCATGGGATTCGACTGACGAAATTAATGCCATTGATCCTAGCCAACCTCGTCCAGGTGAACTTGGGGAATGGACTGAAGAGCAGTATATTATCGAAGCAAGTGATAGGAAGGGGAAGGTTGTTGTGCCTAGTTTAAGAAAGGATTCTCCAGTTCAGAAAGGGAATTCGGTTAAAGTGGTCGATGTAGAGGCTTCTAAAATTGTTGATATGGTGTAGGCTACAATGGTACATTCGGCTGATGTAGAGGTTGCGAATAAGGAAGTGCTTGTGACTGTTCCGGTTCAAGAAGTTTCAGCTTTCATTCCTTTTCGAGCAAAGATCAACTCAAAAGAACAGAATTTATGTACGGGTAAGTCTCTTAAACTGAAGAAGAAAATTCAAAGCACTAGGTCCATTAAGAGCGTGAATAAGAAAAAGAGACCTCAGAGAATACTTTCTATGCTTAGCCCTCAAATGGCACATTTTCTTAGACAGTCACCGTTGAAGAAGTCTGGCTCTCCTATGAAGATAAACTTTAAGAACCAAAAAAATCATAGTAGTGAGGGATCGGCTAGTGGGTCAAAACGCAAGTTAGTGATGGAGAATTCGGAGGTTGCGGATAGTAGATTTAAATCAGGGGATGGTAGGGAGACGACTGTGAAAATGTTGGACGATTTTGCAAGCCCTTAGCTTCAAGGCCATCGATCGCCGTGAATTTTTTATGTTAGAATGTCCAGGTCTTGGGAAACCATGAGACGTTGGTGGCACTTCGTTGTTTAATTTGACGTTATTCCCCTAGTCTAGTCTTTCTATCTAAGACTAGGCTAGCTAGAGCTAAGGCAGAACAATTTAAGTTTTTAGTTGATTTTCAGTTTGGCTTGGTGGGTATTGGTTAGAGCGGGGTTTACTTTTGCTTTGGAATGACGATATGAATGTGTCTGTTCGTGCATACTCTAAAGGTCACGTTAATGCTTCGGTTATGAAGAAAAATAATAATCATTGGAAATTTACCAGATTTTACGGTAATCCAAAACCATAGAAATGTCATTTCTTGTGAGATCTACTTCACAGATTAGGAAGTTTAGATTTGGGTCCATGGCTATGTGGAGACATTTTTAATAAAGTATTGTCAAATTCAAAAAATGTTGGGGGTTCAACCCGAGCTCCCAGTGCTTTAAGTAATTTTAGAGATGCCTTGAATGATTGTAGTTTGTCCGACATCAGCTTTTTGGGGCTGTGTCTCACTTGGAATAATAAAATAAGGAGGGTGGCCAATATCTTAGAACGTTTGGACCACTTTGTATCTGATGGAGAGTTGAGAGGATTGTTCCTATCGGCTAGGATTGTACACTTGGATTTTCTTATTAAGTCTGACTATCGTCTTTTACTCCTTAGAGCTGTGGATCATCCTAGGCAAGTAGGGGGTAGAGATACACGGTAGTTCCAATTAGAGCCTTTTTGGTTAAGGGAAGATGGATGCAACAACGTAGATAAGGATGGGTAGCAGCATGATTTTCTGTGTATTGGAGAGAGCATATTTAGTAGAGTTAGAAACTCTTTGGACAAAACTAGTCATCTAATGACTTTTTGGAGTGAACAGAAGTTTGGTTGATGGTGGAAAAAAATTGACAAAATCCAATCTTCCCTCAATGGCCTTTACAGTAAGGCCCAACAGTTGGGTGTCATTGGTAGAATTTGTGGGTTAGAGAAGGAATCGGAGATGTTATTATATAGAGAGGAATCACACTGGCGTCAGTGCTCAAGAGTAGAGTAGTTAGCTAATAGGGATCGTAATACGAAATATTTTCATACTCGAGCATCCAATAGGAAGAAAAAAAATGTAATTCAGTGCATTAGAGATAATAACGGTGCATGGGTGTATAAGGAGGAAGAGATATCTAGGGTTTTAGAGAATTATTTTTTACATATGTTTTGTAGCTCGGAGCCTAAAGAGTAAGATATCTTTGAAAGCACCAGGTTTATTAGTACTCATCTTGAGGAGGGTGATATTTGGTGGCTGCAAAGACCTTTGGATGAGACAGAGGTGTTCAATGCTCTTTAGTGCATGGGTCCTTATAAAGCTCCGGGGCCTGACGGATTTCATGCTTATTCCAAAAAATTTTAGAATATTGTCAGCCCATCGATTACTCGGGCATGTTTAGGTATGCTGAATGATGGAGGTTTACGGAAGGACGTTAATGATATGAATCTAGTTTTGATTCCAAAAAAATCAGAGTGAGAAAGAGTATCTGATTTTCATCTTATTAGTCTGTGCAACATACATTGTTTATAAATTTGTTACGAAGACTATTGCTAATCGATTAAAGACAGTATTGCCAAAACTTATTTTCTCCACCCATAGTGCTTTTGTGGTAGGGTGATTGATCACTAATAATGTAGTGGCAGCTTTTGAGATCTTACACTCACTTCAGAAAAGAAATAATGGTCACAAAGGAATCATGGCATTGAAACTGGATATAAGCAAAGCATATGATCGGGTCAAATAGAAATTCTTAATAGCGGTGATGATGAATATGGGATTTTCGTTACATTGGCGAAATCTCATTTTTGAGTGCATATCAACGTCGAGTTTCGCATTTTGCATTAATGGTAAGATCATAGATAAAGTGGTTCCTTCTTGGGAGTTACGTCAGGGTTGTTCTCTTTCACTATATCTATTTCTCTTATATGCCGAAGCCTTGTCATCTTGTCTGATAGCAGTGGATAATGAGTCCCCTTTATATGGTTTTGCTTGTTCTAGAAGAGGCCCTAGAGTTAATCATTAGTTTTTTGCTGATAATTCACTTGTTTTCTCTACAGCAAAATTAAAAGATAGCCGCCACTTAATGAGAATTTTTTCTGGTTATGAGTGAGCGTTTGGGCAGCGAATTGGCATAGAGAAGTTCGCTATCACCTTTAGTTCGAATGTTTGGGAAGAAAGGCAAGATGCTATTATTCACATTATGGGTATGACGAGCATGCAATCACATGAAATATACGTGGAACTTCCCACAATAGTTGGGCACAGTAAGTATCAGGGTTTAAGACGTTAATTATACTCCATTAGAGGTAGAGAAGTCTTAGTCAAAGTTGTCCTTCAAGTAGTTTCTTGCTATGTTATGAGTATTTTTAAGCTACCTGCTTCTCTTTATAATGACCTTTGATCCATTTTTATTCACTTTTGGTAGGGCTCTTCTCAGGGGAATAAGAAAATAACCTGGGTTTGGTTTGAAAAATTATGTAAGCCGAAAGCTTTGGGAGGCCTTGGTTTTCAGGACCTTCATGGTTTTAATCAGGCGCTAGTAGATAAGCAAGCTTGGCGGGTCCTTCAAATCCTAGCTCGTTAGTAGCTCGAATTTTAAAAGGTAAATATTTTTCCAATGGTGATTTTCTAACAGTAGAACTGTAGAAGCGAAAAATAGGTGTTCTTATTTGTGGAGAAGTATCCTATGGGGACGGGTTTTATTGGGAATAGGATTGAGATGGTGCATTGGTGATAGTTTATCTATCAGGATGAAGGAAGATCCGTGGCTTCCTTATCCGTATACTTTTATGCCAATTACAAGACCATTGGAACCGGACCTAAAGGTGGCTGATTTAATCCAAAACACAGGAGTTTAGAATGAGCAATTGATTTCACGAACCTTTTAGGAGCTAGATAAACGAGTGATTTTATCTATTCTTCTTAGTCTTAACCTAGGAATGGACCGTCTTATTTGGCACTTTGAGAATTCAGGAGTCTATTATGTGAAAAATGGATATCGCTTAGTGAGTAGGGAATAAAATTTACATTCTTCTTCTACCCAAGTGCTTAATTCTAAATGGTGGAAATTTCTTTGGGTACTTTCTATCCCACCGAAGATCAAAGTGTTCATTTGGTGGGTCTTTTTTTATGCTCTTCCCTCTACAACTAACTTGGTGAAACACAAGATGCAGGTTGATTTTTGTTGTTGTCAATATACTCTATCAGAAGAGAATTCTATCTATTCTTTGTTGTTGTGTGCTGGGTCTAAAGCAGTTTAGAAGGTGATTGGGTTGTGGTCTTTACTTAAAAATGCTGCTCATTCAAATATAACAGAAGTTTTACTTGCAATCCATAAACATTTGGACAAGGGTACTTTTGAACTCTTTTGTATCACATTGTGGTGTATTTGGTCAGAAAGAAATAAAATCCTCCATGGCGATTATATGGAAAGTCGAGCCTCTTAGCAGATTATGCTATGAATTTTCTCCAAGAATATTAGAACCAAATAGGCAAGCCCAACTCACAGGACTTGGCAAATTCTCGACCTCCGACTCAACGATGGCTTCCTCATTCAGATCACTTTAAACTCAATGTTGACGCCTAAATTTGGCATAATAAGGGTAGGATTGGTATGGAGGGAGTATTTCGTGACCATACTGGTGTAGTAATTGCTTGCTTTTCGAAGATTTTGCTAGGTTCATTCTCAACTGACGATGCTAAAGCTCTTTCTGTGCATGAGGGACTTGAGTTTGCACTTTAAGATCATTTTCACTCTTTAGTTGTGGAGAGTGACTCTTTGAGGACAATTTAAGTAATTTCTAATCCTCAATTATTAGCACCTAATGGTCTCATTATTTTAAATATTTATAATTTACTTGTTTTTATCAATTGTGGTACGTGTCAGTATATTCCCCAGGAAGGGAATATTATGGCCCATATGTTGGCTAGCTTTGCTTTATGGTTACCAGAGGACATGTCCTGGGTTTTTTCATGTCCATTTTTCATTTCAACGTCTGTCCTAAACAATTTATATGAATAAAATTTGATGTTTCTTTGTTCGAAAAAAAAAAAGAATAGAAAAAGTCATGGTCTTAGAATAATTTTACGAGTTTTCGAGAAGTTTAACAAACAAGAAGTCGAGTATTACTGCGATTTGTTGATTCTGGACAACACTCAATTATAATTAAAGATCTATGATTATTAATTTGATGCTTTCGATGCTGTTACAATTCTAAATCTATTTGCAAATAAAATTAAAATAAAGAATAGTCTTCTAGCACTTCAAGGGTTTAATTCCTTCCAAAAATCAATACTGAGTATATAATATCATCACTAGCCTTAAGTTTTTTATTTCATACTTGTGAATACTTAAGTACATGAAAAAGAAACAAACAGAGCTAATAAAAAGGAATAATGTTCAACCACATTAATTCTCTAAAAAAATCTACCTAACAACAAACAATAACTTGTTGGATTTTAGAATCCACTGGTGCACTGACTCTCATCCCATCAGCTCCCAAATTAAAGAAAGAGGCTCAAATCTCTGAGTCAGGTACTGTCCATCTCATTCTTATACCCTAACTTTTATGCATTCTTAGATACTTAGAAAATTCACTAGCCTTCTCATGCCATTAAGAGCGACAAGCAAGGAAAGTAGAGCAAGTTGAGAGAAAACGAAATAGAGGGTTTAAAGAGAATGACAAGCAAAGAGAGTAGAGCAAGTTGAGAGAAAATGAAATAGAGGATTTAGAGAGAGAGAGAGAGAGAGAAGTGTAAATATGTCACGAGATGGAGAGAAAAAGGGGCATAAATAGAATTACCAAACATGCATTTTCGTAATAATACGACTCATTAAGAGCAACAAGTAATGAGAGTAGAGAAAATTAAAAAAAAACGAAATAGATTGATGAAAAATGAGATATAGAATGTTATGGAGAGCGAGCGTGAAGTATAAATGTTGTGTAGAACTGGAAAGGTGGGATAAAGGGGCACAAATAGATCTATAAAACATGCCTTGTTGTATCGATACAGCCCATTTAAATTGAGCAAAAATGTGCTTTGTGTTCTATTAAGTACAACCAACTATTTGATGAAGTAGGTTGGCTCAAGTGGTAAGAGCACCCACTGCCTGAGATCTCGGTCCTAAGTTCGAGTCACACCGGAGATAGGTGTGAAAACCTATTATCCCTAATAGGGTGAGGTGAGAATTGGATAGTAGTAGGTATTTTTCTTTAATTTATAATAAGTGGATGTCATTATTTAAGCCCCACTTTTAACAAGAAAAAAAAAAAAAGCACAACCAACTATTTAGTCATGTCATGCCATGCCATGTGTAAAGTTACAAATCACTGACTTGACGTAGCCTATTAATCTATGATGTAACATGTTGTGTTGTATCATACTTTTGTGTATATCATGTAAGCTCATATGCCTAGACTTGTTAGTCCATTTGAGTCGAAATTGGCTAATTTAAATAGACAAATTTTAATTTTAATGTCACTCTCTAAATTTTTTCCTAAATTATTTAAATATAATTGAAAATAAATTATAAAATTATAGTGAACTTTTTGTATTTAAAGTCGAGCTTGGATGAGGAAAAAAGAAAAAGAAAAAGGGAAAAAATAAATTAAAAATACTATTAGATAGGAAAAACAATTGAAAATTAAATAATAAAAAACCTATGTACGACGTGCTTATATACTAGCGTACCGTATAGTGTTCTGATGTGCCAACGGGGCGTATTATATCTATAAGTGTGCCATGCTTAGGATATTGTGCTCAACTTATGAGTAGGCATAGCCATGTTTTCATATGTCATGTCTTGCTTAAGTTGTATTATGTAGCTCTATGTCGCCAAGTTAATGGGTCTGATCCCTCTTGATAACTCTAGCCACAAAGTTTCTTTTTATAAACCAAAATTTAAAACTTAAAATGAATCCAACAAGTTTTAAACTATTGAAATTTACCTTTATGATACTTCTAAAAATTTTCGCCTCTATAAAGTTGCTTTTGCAAAGGCACCGCAAAAAATTTTAAAGCATACAATTTTCCCTCCCTTTTACTTAAAAACCTCATTTATTTGAAAATGATTTAAATTAAGGGTTTCATTTATGAAATTAAACTTTGGAAATGTAGCACAAATAATATATTATTACAAACTAAAGTGCAAATAAAATTTATAAAAATTAATTAATTAACATTGAAATGTTAGAAATCTACATGATCGTGGTATGAGACCAATTTATTAGCCATAAATGATTACATATACTTGTTTAAACTAAGGGTATGTTTGCTAATCAATAAAAAAAAATGAGTTTAAAGAAGAATAAGAAGAAATCAAAAAATAAGTCTTTTTTTTTTATTTTAATTAAATATGTCAAAGATTTCCCAAAATAGCTTACCCCAAATAGATAAATAAACACATGAATGGAATGAAAAGGGAATGGGTTTGTAGTGGTCAAAAAATGACCCAATGATTAAGAGCCCAGAAGTAATGGACTCATTCATCGAACAAAGCCCTTCAGTACCACGATTGGACTGAATAATCAGTAACTAGGATCTGGAAACCCAACCCACAGGGTTAGCTCTAGCTCTAAAAAGGACTCAGACCAATTAAGCCACCAGCCAAGGTGTTCGCCTAAGACTCAGTCAAACTCATAACTGGATGACTTCCAACTGACTTTAGAGGACCAGGGATATTCCCTCAATATAGTCAGAGTTTACAACCTAGTGTGATGGAGGAGTCCAAAAAGGGTGGCCACGTGCCATAAATCTCGAACCAGAGTGTCAAGCTCTAACAAGTCTAGAAAGATTTCTATAAATAGTGGTCTATGGAGAAATTAAAGGATATCTGGATATACATTGACTTTAACTTTCTCTCGTATTAACTCTCAATACTCTTACTTTTTTACTTACTTTTGACTATAATCCTACCTTCATCCATATTAGTATTCATCCCCTAAGACCAAGGTCTTGGAGGCTACTCGTCAGCCCTTCGGAGAACTCGCATCAATAAATCATCCATCTACGAGGTTCTGTGCTCTCGATCTCAAACTCTATTCTTCATTCCTTGTTTCAATTGCTCATTTGATTCATTATGTTCATATTTTCTTGATTTGATTATTAACTTGAGCATCAGAGTCCTTTTAGCCAGCACTACCCTGGTGTCACCACTTATACTCTTACGTCTTCTTGTTTTGATAAGTTGCTTGCAGTCCAATTCCATAATTGTACATATAAGCCTCTACAGGGCTTCTAACACTTCTACTTATAAAAATCAAAAAGAATTACGAAAATACGGTAGATCAGATTTGTTTTTAATTCACATACCGTTTTTCTAGAAAAATACTATTTTTTAACAAAATAATTTAAAAAAATATCATTTTTAAAATGATTACCAATTATTAGTGTCTGAAAATTAGTTACTAGTTTCTAGTTATAAATAGTATTTTAAAAACTTCTACTTACAAGAAGAAAAAAAGAATAACAAAATTACGATGGGTCAGATTTTTTTCCAATTCCCATACTGTTTCTTTTTTAGAAAAATACTACTTTTTAGAAAGATTTTATGAAAGTATCATTTTAAAATGATTACTAATTTCTGAACACTTGTTACTAGTTATCAGTTATATATTAGTTATAAATACATTTGGTTACTAGTTACCATTGCTCAAAAACTGGTTACTAGTTACTAGTTACTATTTTAAAAAGTAGTATTTTTCTAAAACCTAAAAGGTGCTATTTTTCTAAAAACTTTTTAGAATGTGTTATTTTTTAAAAAAATATGGCACCAGATCTAGAAAAAAACTGAGCCCACAATATATTTTTAATTCTTTTATAAAAATGCTATACAAGGCCTAATTTTCACTTATAAATACCTTTGGTTACTAGTTACCAGTGCCAAAAACTAATTACTATTTTAAAAATCGGTATTTTTTCTAAAAAAAATTAAAAAGTGATATTTTTCTTTAAAAAAAAAGGTAGCGGATCTAGAAAAAAAAAATTGAACCCACTATATTTTTCTAATTCTTTTTTTAAAAACATTGTGCATGGCCTAATTTTCACAAAAAGAATAACTTTCCTAATTCACATTCTTTTTTCGATCTATTACAAATTAGTAAATATGACCTAAAATTAAATACTTACACCCTAAACTTAATACAAACAAAAATCAAAATTATGTTAAATTTCAGGACGTTACAATTACAACTTCTGGAGAATTTTCCAAATGGGTACCTACTATTTAGCTATAATAGTATAAATATCGTCGCTAACTAGTACCTGTCGATGACTTATGTGTCGGCAAATGTATCACCGCCAAATTTCTCAATTATTATTCTCTTTAGTGATGGGAAATTTTTGGAAGGTAGCTTAATGTTTAATTTCATATGATATATTCCTATGATGTACATTACGTAGATTGACATTATACTATGACTATATAATTAGACTAAAAGTCAAAGATAATAATAATTACTAAAAGCCAGTTTTATCTAGATTCTAGACCGTTGACGTCAAATAAACTTGTTGCCGAAATGTTTCCGAACCGAAAGAAATTCAAATGTGGGAAAAATAAACTTGTTGCGATCGAAATGTTTCCGAACCGAAAGAAATTCAAATACGGGAAAATTACTTTTAAATCGTAGAGAGGAACTAAAGAAGGGCTTTCGAGGAAATAAAATTGAAACACCACAAAATGAAGCACTTAATAAATGTGTTATATAGTGCTTCATTCCTTCCTTTTTTTTCAAAGTTCACATGACACACATGTGAATAATCTATAGTACTCCTTGATTAGATAATTGCATTATTGGGTTTTGACTTATAATCTCTTGTTCTATTCCAGCCTCCAATCTTTTCAAGGGCTTTTTTTGTTCATACACGATCTCTTCTAATGGAATTGATTCACAGAAACTGATAAAAGTAGGATATATAATACATATAAGAATTATTTAAAAGATATATCATATGTTCAAGTACTTTTTACCTAAATTAAAAGTGGCTCTTTGCAAAAGAGTCTATAGCAATTTTAGAGAAAGGCATTCTTTTTATAAATTTTTTGTTATAAATTTTTTGCATTTATGGCATTGAAATTTTTTTAATGGGTAAAACCATTTAGTCCCTGCAAAGAATATAATTTCACAAATTATCTTAGGAGTGTTTAGATGGATTTTGAGAAGATTTTTTTTTATCCAAATGATCTTTTTAAAGAAGTATGGACTCATCATTTTTTTAGAAAGATCTTTTTATACTTTTACTTTAAAAAGAAAAAACTATCTTAAACAAGTCCTTAATTTGCTAGCAACCTAGAAAAATTAAAATAAAATCAAAGTTTTAAAGCATAAAAAATATAAAAAATAAATAAATAATAGAAGAAAAGTACCTAAAAGTCTCTCTCTGCAGTAAATTTGCTGCTTCAATTTTTTTTTTTCTCCACGTACCCCAATAAAGCTAGTAAAAAAAACTTACAAATAAGAAGGAAAAAAATAAAGGAAAAGAAAGAAACACCTTTGATTTTATTTTATTTTATTTTTAAGCATAATCTGTAATATGGAAAGAAAAAAATGATGGGTTTATTTGTGTGTGGAGGGCGAGAAGGAGAGGGAGGAAGATGCGGTTATTGTTTTCCGTATTTTTAGTTATTTTTTAATTTTATTGTAACTTCCAATATCAATTTAACTCAGTTACAAATAAGACCTTTATTGCTACTAATTTTTTAGTTCAAGAAGATTTTTCGAAAGTGCATTTTTTCTGTAGGAGTCAAATTATTACCAATTAAAGAATTCATATGCTTTTATGTCACAAATCCAAATTTTTTAGTTAAAGATCTCCTTAAGTTATAATTTAACGGTAGAAACTAAAATGCATTTGTCAAGACAACTCAACAAATGTGTGGAGTGAAAAAATGGAAATTTTTAAGATTGAGATGTGATTCGATAAAGTTGCAGAGCATTCATGTTGAACACTGAGATTTTCAAGATTTGAGGCGTAAGTTGATAATATTGTGAAATATTAGTGTTGAAAAATAGTGTATCAGGAGTATTTTAATATTTAAAGTCAAACTAAAACTTAATTAAGATCTATTACCACATAGTTTTAAAAGTGAAATTTTCTTCCTCCAATTCCCAAACTAGGTTTGTCTTTTATGTTGAGTTATAAGATTCAAAATCTCCAATCCTTTAGGGCCTGTTTGGAATCTAGATTTTGAGAGAGAAAAAAAAATTGAAAGAAAAAGTAAAGGGAAAAAAAATGAGAAGGAAAAAAAATAAATTTTTTCTCATGTTTGGAAGTCAAAGAACACATAGTGGAAAAAAATAATTTTCCCTCTATTTTTTTTTTCTCCTGTTTGATAATTGAAGGGAAAAAAAAATCTCTCTTGACTTTTCTTTTAATTTCCTCTCTCGTCCAATCTCACTCAGAGATTGACTCTTCCCTAGCTTTTAAAAGTAGTATTTTTATAAATGGGTACCAATCCAGTAGGTATATTTTTTGTATTTTACCTAACATAGGTATCATTTTGACCAATGAAAATTTATCGTGCATATTTTTTTATAATAAAAAATAAGAGAGAAATAATATTAATGATGCACGTCTTTTCATGTACCTCATTATAGCAATTGGATCACCTTTAGATGATGATCCAATAACTTAAAAAAAATACCTACACTTGGGTAAAAGAAAAAAAAAAAAAATACCTAGTGGGTTGGCAACCTTTATAAATTTATATCTAAGAAGGGTATTTTTGTAAATAAACTTTCTAAAAGTGGAAATCTTACAAGTGGTATTTTCCTAAATATTTTTGAAAATATGATATTTTTCTAAATAAATTTTAAAATAATATTTTTTAAAGAAAATTAACCTTTTAATACAACAGGTTAATACAATATATAATTATTAAAATTATGAAAGTGGCCAAGCTAATTATAGGTTTAAAAAATGCAAAATATGAATAATATAAGAAAAACGAAAACAAGAATAGAACATGAATAATACAACAGGGAGAACTTAAGCTCAATGCAAAAAAAAATATATATATACTAATTTCTTGATATTTCCTTACTCTAAATCACCATGGTCCAATTACATGTATTCTAAAAAAAGCTGGAAATTTTTTGTTTTTTTTCGGTTTTTTTTTTTTCTTTTGCTATAAGAAAATAGTAACAAATTAACTATCATTATGCTTCAAAGATATCATTGTCGAACTCTATCTTCAATCAAATACGTCTCAACTCACCTGTGATAGTAAGAAATACTTTAACAGCCTTCTTATCTTTTGTAAGGGTTCTATAAACTACCACTTTGCACTCTAAACTCAAATCATCAACCTTATCAATCTCCTGAATTATAAATTGCTCCATTTCGACTTTTACTTTTTCAATATTCACTTTTCTTGGCTTTTCCAAGGCTACAGCCACTAAATTCATTCCTTCCCTGAGATTCTTCAACTCATCATCCACATTATCATTCCCCTTTATTTTCTTCTTCTTCAAATTTCTTTTAAAAATAGAAGTAGATACAATAGGAGAAGACTTTCTAAGCTCATCTTCTTCCCTGTTTTCATTTTCAACTTCATGCTCAGTTGGGTCAAAAAGATTCACATCCTCATACTCCATATTTGATTCCTCCATAGGTTGATGGAGCTGTCTTTCTTTAGGACCTGCAGCAAGACTTCCAGTTGCTCTATCCTTTCCAACAAGGATGTCCATTTTCTCATAGTTTCTTATAAGCTTGTATCGAAGCCTGTATACTTTTAGATCGGAGAAAGAAACTACATTAGACAACTTCAATCATTTGAATGAAACAATAAAAACTATTTATATATATATATATATATATATCTAAGATCTCACCTTAACATAAGTTTCCTATACAGAGTTTGCTACCATTTATGCCATAAATGCTACCATTTATTGCTACCATCTAATATGCCGCAACCTCATCTGCAATGCATAGCAATAAATTTTCAAATCTATAATAAACAAAAACACAAATCATTGTGTTACAGAACAATGCTAACACAAACATGTTTGGTGCTGCTAGTACTGCTGCTTCTGAATCACCGAGTTTTGGCGTAACAAGTCAAAATACTGAAAGCAAAAACAAGAGAAGTAACAAGCCCAAGAAAAGCACAAAGGGTTATTAAAATTTTTTAAAACTAAAAGTCAAGAATTTCTATTCCTGATCCTAAAACAGTACAAATTTGAAATCTCATGATTCATTAATCATTTTTATGTAATTGGGGATTCATAATTTTTTTCCCCAAAAAAGATGATAAAAAAATAAACAATTGCTTATACTGAGAGATGCATGAATTTATCAATGTACCTCAATGTAATTAGCCAAAAGAGCCCCAGTAAAGGGTGTTCCAATAAAAGAGAAAAGTCTGTTGACCATAGAGGACAGAACTCAACCCAATAAAACAAACAGAGCTCAATGTTTATTGCCATAGAAGGGAACTCAACCTAATAAAATAAACAGGCTGTATACAGACTAGGCTGCTAATACATGAGCTACTTAGAACAAAAAAACAAAAAAGAATGGTAACTCATGCATCATTGCCAGGAATGGTAACTCATGCATCATTGCCACCATCAATAACAGAACAAGAACAACAATTAAAGAACTTGATTGCAGACAAGCTGCCTTAAACAAAACCCAGAGATTCCAGAGGAGATTGGAAATCTACGATTACTAGAGAAATTGAGTATGCAAAATGCTGGCCTTAAAAGGTCAAAGGTTTCTACTATGGTTCAATTTCATTATTTTTATTTATTTTTAATGCCATAAAAATAAATACAAAGGAAATTGCTAGCCTGGCCTAGCCTAGATCATAAGACAGAGACAACCTCATTCTCTTTGCCTCAAAATTTTCTAAGGAAACAAACATACGAAACCCAGAGCCATATAACAGTCATACATAGATTACATGTACTTCAGCTACTATGTACAGATTACAACAACATAGACAGATGAAGAAACAATGTGTAGCCTAGAAAAGAAAAAATCGAATTTATGCTTATTTTCTTGGTCAAAAGAAGAATGATGAGAAATCTATTACTGATGTTATTATAACTCTTAGGACCTTCCAAATGAAATATATCTAAAGTTACAAATAGGAATATACTACTAATGGGACTTATCAGTTTTTCAGACAAGACATATATGAGTATGGTAGAGTATTGAATTTGACTGAAGCATTTCTACAAATATGTAGACTCCATAGAAGCAAAATTTATACCAAGTGCTTTCCAAATTATTAACTATGATTTCTTTCAAATATTTACTAATCACATTGTTAAATTAATACTCCATAATATATATATTTACCAAAAAATGAAAAAATAAATACCTCAGATTCTGAGCCTTGATTGTTTACACTCCTTGACCTAGCACCATGTTCAAATTAAAGCTAACTTTGATTATGAAATAGAAACTTCAGAGTACCAAATATCTCTTTTTAGTTTAATGGTGATTAAATTAGAGTTTTGCCTAAGAATTTCCCAGAAACCTGAAATGGTCCTTCAATGGATGATAAATTTACCTGATTTTGCTCATTTAAAGAAGCTCCTTTCATCAATGGTGGTGCTGGTGGCCCTTTGTCGAGATTCAGAGACACAAAGCAATCTATAGACGAATTTTTTTTCAGTGAATTGAACGATAATGAGAGCTTGATGAGAAATTTCGAGGATGGGTAGATTGCTGAAAATAGGGCTCGGTAGCTGATCGTCATTTATGGCCAGCGAGATTACTCGATGATCGTATAGCTGCGAACAAGAGCCGAGAGAGAAGAAGGTTGTTTGGGCTGAGCTTAGTCAAGACGAAGAAGATAGCGAAATTTTTCTTTTCATGATTTTCTTTTTCCGCATAATATATTTGGGAAAATTAAAATCCTTATTTCTTTATTAAATTTCCCCCCTACTTCTCTTAATTATTTTTCCTTCCTAATTTCTTGGTTCCAAACACAGGCAAATGCAAATCCCTTGAAATTTTTGATTTCCTTCCTAAAATCCGGGCTCCAAACAGACTCTTATTAAAAAAAATAATATGTCAAAATAAGTCAACTAGAGTTTAGAGTCGAGACCCCAATGGGACGGCCATTCAGCAAAAACCAGCTATGAAGATTGACCAAAAGAGAGTTTGGTAAAAGGGTAAACAGTAAACAAAAAAGCAAACCGTAAAAACAAGGAAAATTCCGCCCAGCTAGCCCCACCAACCCCACTCTCTGTTTTAAATATATTCGACTCAAACACTTTTTCTTTCCCAAAACCAGCAGCCCTTTTTTTTTGCCCTTTTCTTGTTTCTTTTTTCCTTTCTAGTGTCTTTTCTTGTTTTAACGCCTGAGACCTTATTCAGCCGAATAAGACTGGTGTTTGGCAGGTGGGAAAATCAGAGAGAAAATGTGGATGGTTTACGTTTGCGATGAGGAAAAGAGGGAGTTGGGTAGACAACAAGCGCCTGGATCATGCCCTCACTGCGGCGGAAAAGTGGAAGCCACTGATGTTGAAACCCAATGGAGGTTTTGCTTTCTCCCCATGTGCTTCAAGATCAAGAGAAAGTATTTCTGTACTCTCTGTAACAAGCGCCTCGTCTTGTACTACTAGAGCTAGTCACTCCCAGATCGGAATCCTCAAATGGGTTTTCCTTCTTTCTTCTTTTTTTCAAATTTTTTCTGTTTTGATTAATTTCGTTATGGTAATTTCTCGATGCTCTTATGAGTCTGATCTAGGATTGAAACGGGGGTTTTTGTGTATATATATATATATATATATATGTGTGTGTGATTAAACTACTTGTGACGAAGAAAATTGTTAAATGGGTCTATTGTTTGTAATTAATTCCATCTAGAACTAATTGAGCTTCTGTGTGTTCTTTTCTTGTTAATTGTTTGGGTTTATGGCACAAATGGTTCTTGAACTATCCAACCTATGACAATTTGTCCTTCAAATTTTTAACTTTTAATTATGACAATTAGACTTAGATTTGTGTATGTTAAATTTTTAGACTAAAAATATATTGTAGCATATGAAAATATATTATAATATTTGAAAGAGTATTTAAAGAAAAGTAAACTGAATTAAAGAATTTTAAGAGATTAAAAGATATATTTTTTATTTTATTTTTATATTTGAAATTTATAAATTATTTTTTAAATATATTTTTAGATGTCATTACGCGTAATTTTGTCAAAAAGTTAAAGTAAGTTACAAATTAAACAATTTAAGAATTAAATTGGTAAAATGAGAAAATTCAAGATATAATAGCTATAATTAGAAGTTCGTGGAGTAAATTGCGGCATATTAGATATTTTAGATACCATTTATGCCATTAATCCTAATTTTTTCTTCTTTTTTTTTTGCCTTTTTTTTTATTTTATTTTTTGGCAGAGACATTATGCTAATCAATTGCATTGCAGATGAGGTTGCCTGTCTGGCGAGACAAATTATTTTTCAGTCCGTTTATGTTAGATAGAGTCCTAAAGGGCAAAGACATCTCTCTCTTTCTATCTTTATTTATTTTAATATGTTATCATTTCTTTGTTTTTTAGTTTCTGCAACTCTCTAGTACACGAATTTAATTTTTTTTTTAAAAAAAAGAAAAAGAAAAACCTCTAGTGTCTTCTCTGATTTATTTGGCTAAAGATAAACAATCATTAAAACTTTGCTTCGACTTCAGCAAAATCTTTTAAGAGAATTGAGTGAGATTAGAAGAACTGGGAGTACCGAGAAAATCCTTAGAAAAAAAAAAAAGGGGGCTTATAGAAATATGATCAAATTTGGGGCCTAATTTCAGTAAATGTCCCTTTGTTAAAAGTTATAGCAAAATATCCGGTATATATGCATATATATCAAGTGTAAAATTTTATATACCAAGTATAAAAAATTATATACCTAGTGCATTTCAGAACAGTAACTAAAATTGGTAGATCTGTGTATCTACCAAGTGTAAAAATATATCTACCTGGACATTTAGCTATAAAATTTTAAAAATGGATATTTACTTAATCAAATTTAAAATTTAGATCATCCACCCAAATTTCTCAAAAAAAAAAAAATGAGAACTAAATTTTGTTTGTTTATTTCTGATCTCGTTAATTTTTATATTTTCAGTAAGATTTTTTTTTTATTTTAAAAAAAAATTACTTTAGGCTATGTTTGGTAGAAAAGAAAATAGAAAGGAAGGAAAAATTTTGAGAGAAAAATAGAAGAAACAAAAATTTGGGTTGTTTGGTAGAAGGAAAAAAGAAAGGAAGAGAAAAGATGAGAGAAAATAGGAGAGAAAAAAATAGTGGGATCTACTCAAATATTTTTCCTCAAAAAATAGAGAGAAAAAGAGAAAGAAAATTTTTTTTACTAATGTTTTAAAATAAATTTACTAAATTAATCTTGTACACTACATTTAAAATTTTATTAAAAAAGATAAAATAATTATTTTAAAATAAACAAATTTTTTTTCCCTACTTACTAAATAACATCGGAAAAAAGATATTTTTCTTTCATGTTATATATTTTTTATTCCTCCTAATTTTTCTTTCTTTTTACTTTCTTTCTTCTTTATCAAACATAGCTTTAGAGATGTCAATCCAATCAGTAGTTTTCTTTACAAACAGTATAATGACTTTTGGACACTTTAAAGAGGACCTGTAAGTTGTACCGTGTTATAGAAATTTAAAATGATGTGGCCAATTAGGGTTTTCGGATAGGGCGGACAAGCCTAGGACAGGAGATTTGAATCTTTTATTAGTTTATATGCCACATTAGCTAACAGCTCATATAATTGTATAATTATCCCACATTATCATAGTTTGAACAACAATGAAAAATGTTTTAAAATTCAAGATATTTTGGAACGAAACTGCTACGCATTAGTATTTATTTCTAAAAGACAAAAATCCTACGTTAATGCCACGTTTTAACTTTTAATTCTTGTGTTTAACTTTTATTATTATTGTTACTATTATTGATATTCTTTTATTATTATTGATAAGGTAAGTAATAAGTAACTGTTGTGGTTTTGAAATAACACCAAAACTTAACTCATCAATAGTAACATACACGTTAATGCAGTACTCATGTCATGTGCCTTTGCTATATGTGTTTTTTACGTACAAGCGCAAATCATCTGTATAATTTTTATCTTCCTTAATATCTCCACCCAATATTTTAACACGTTAACATAAAAATAAAGGCATTTGCGTTTTTTTTCAGCAAAATATTTATCAAAAATTGGTTATATTATATTTTGTAATTTCTCCAATAAAATGATGCGTCAAAAAATAATTTGGTGGACAAAGAAACAGATAAAGTGACAAGATAGAATATCTTTTTTTTCTTCTAGTACTAAATACTGTATACTTACGGAACATGGATCAAATTTTGAAAATTTAGAACGCCAATTTGAAATTACTCTATCATATCAATTCAGAGGATGATGACTTGTAATTATCTCATAATGAATCTTATTTAGTCAACTTGATGGATACATAGAGGCGATAAAAGATTCCATGTGTTTTTCTACCTAAATCACTAATGTCTGAGAATCCTACCTTCCTAATTGCAATTTCATTTACTATGAAATTTGGCTCTAAGGGAAGCTTCTAGTGCAATAAAGCAAAATAAGTGCTGCTAACAAGGGTCGATTAAGACGCATAACTATATACGTGAGCTATAATTTCAAATAACCTATAATTGCGTGATAGGTGTACAAAACAAACTTTGCTTAAACCAACCGTTCAAAGTTCAAACTACTATATAGCTATAGCCAGTGTCACGTGCCGATATTGAGATATGTGACTTAATAGAATTTGCATTTGCGTGAATTCTCGAGACGGTGATTTGGAATATGCGTTTTCTTTTTTTTATATATATATACTTTCCAATTTTATTGTTTAATCTATAAATTCTACTAAAATATTTCACATTATAATTTGATGCGGATAAAACATACATATGAGAATTAATGTAGCATCATTAAGTCTGGTATATTAATAAAAAAATCACTAAAAAAATAATCTTAAAATCCAAAAATATAATTGTGTGTAGACCATTTAATAATTTAAATAGAAACAAATGTCCGTTTTCTAAATTAATTACAAAACTAGAATCAACCAAAGCACAAACCATTATGAAAACTAAAGAACTAGAAAATTAGATATACTGACACTGTTAAAGGAAAAGGAAAGATGTTGACCAGCTCTTTTATTTTGTTGCTATAACAATCACTATTTTCCTTTGAAAAGTCAATGTTGCCTATAAGCTCTCCTTTGAATTGGCAAAACAACTATCCTCTTTGTCGGCTGTTAATTTAGTTTTCTAATTCGCATTCTAAAGGTGGTATTTGTCTAAGAGGAAAAAAAGAAAAAAAGAAAAAAAAAAAAACCGCTACTTTAGTAAGGTGTTCCTCAACAACACCCTGGAAAATAAAAAAGTACAGACAAAATAAAAACCACATTCCTGTCTAAATTTTCACAGTATTAGAGGAAATATGATTTTATAAGAAAATATAAAAAAAGGGAAAAATCCTGGATTTATTTTTTTTTTCCAAAAATCTTGGATTTATGTAGAACATATAACTTGTGAAAATATTTAGAAAAATATGATTTTTTATAGGTACTTGAGATGACCTATAAGTTATTTTAGATAAACAAATTAGATATCGTAAATGACTCAATTGGTTACTTCAAATTACTCGACTCGTTATGCAAACACTTGTGAAGACTGCCAATTTGAAGAAATTATTATTTTTCTAAAACTTTTTTGAAAAGTGGTATTTTCTAAATAAATTTTTCAAACATGATATTTTCTTTTTAAAAAAATCCTTGATTTTTTAAAAAATCAGCTATTCGAGATTTTTCAATTTTTTGGACTTCGGACCTGGATTTTTGTAACATGGATTTCTTAAGCCCAATTTGATATTAATGGTGCATTTACATGTTAATTGGACTATTAATGGTGCATTTAGATGTTAATTGGACTCTATATGTCGCACAATAATTTCTCAACCAAATTTTGAACAGAAATGGACCCCAAGAGTAGTTTGGAATAAAACGATTATTTTTTTCACCTACAAAAAAAAAAAAAACAAAAAGTATGATGGGTCAGTTTTTTCCCAATTCCAGTACAGCTCTTTTTAATAGAAAAAAATACTACTTTTTAAAAAGTTCTAGAAAAATACCATTTTAAAATAGGTATTAGTGTCTAAAATTGGTTACTATTTACCAATTATAAATATCTTTGGTTACTAGTTGTTGTGCTCGAAAACTTACTAGTTACTATTTAAAAATAATAATATTTTTCTAAAAAAAATTTAAAAGAGGTATTTTTCTAAAAAAATATTGTACTAAATTTAGAAAATTCTGAGTCCACCGTATTTCTAATATTTTTCTAAAAGTATCCCTAATTTTTTTTTTTTTTTTTTGAGATGCTTTGAAAAATGACTTATTTAGGAATGTGTGACAGATAATCACTATATTTATGACATTCATGGTCCTAGACAAGAGCAGAGTCGAGATCTTTTTTTTTGGGGTGTGGTAAGGAAATGTTCTTGAACAAAATAAACTATAAAGAATGTAAAAATATATATCTCCTTTAAATAACTTTACAAGTATATTCCAGTTGCACTCGATGAGTTTTCATATTCTTATAACAATCTCATTGTCAATACCATAAAAAAAAAAAAAAATTTAAGTTGAACTGACTGGTGGTCTTTGCTTCAAGTGAAACATATGGATTTTGTTTTAAAGGTCTATTAAAGTTAAAACCCATTTCTTAAGTTTATAAGTAGGGCTTTTTAGCTAAATAGCCGAATTTTAGATTCAAGTTTAAGAAATGGCCGTATTACAAACACTATTAAAAATGGTCAAATTTATCAAACAATTTTGCAAAATGGCCGAGATAAAGGCTAAAGCAAATCAATTTTTTTAACTTTTATACCAGTTTATAAGTTTATGAAAAAACTTATGTATTGATAAATATTGTTTAGTGCATGCAAGCGTAAAATTATTAAGCAAGAGATAACTGTAAAAAAATATCCTAAAGTATGACTTTTTTACTATTTTAATCCTATCTTTTGCGACGATACGATTCAAAAATAACAAGAAATAAATGAGTTTAGATGACATATTTAATTTTCGTGTCAACTTCGGATCAACATTTTAACATGTATAATATACATGTGGATTTCGAGTCAACCCGCTTAACTCAAAAATAATTTCGGTAGCATGATTAATCAAATGGGTCATTTTCCTGTCAACACAACACGATATAAATATGACATATTTATTAACATTTTAAAGTTTTAAATGTGATTTTGCTTAATTATAAACACATGTACATGTATTCACTTTGAATAATTAGTATATAGTCGTGTTAATATGAGTAATCGTGTTAATATTTAGTAATCGTGTTAAATGAATCATACCTAAATACATAAGACATTTATTAATCGAGTTAAATTTATCGTGTTATACGTGCACTAATCATGACGTATTCGGATTTAGGTTTTTGACATATTTATTAATTGTATTTTGTTCAAGTTGGAATGTTATGTCGTAATCGTGTCTACTCGACGCAACATGATTATATGAATTGCCAGCAATATTTAACGTTGTGATACTTTTAGAAAGTTATTTTTAAAATACTCATAAAAAACTCATTTTAGTCAAAATACCCGTAGCCAGGTCCATTTCCCAATTTTGGGGGAAAAAATTGGCACATCCGGATTTGGTCCAAAATAGCCCCCCCAAAAAAAAAAACAAAAAAAACAAACAAAAAAAAACAAACAAACAAACCCCAAAGGGAAATCGATCTTTGTACCATCTGGGGATAAAATGACTTTTGAAGTCTCATGTAGGGAGTTATATTTGCACCATAATTTAAAGTAACCATATTAGAAAATTAAAATTTTATATTTGTTAGTATAAGTACTCCTTATCATGTCTAAAATAGGTATCACATTTTGCACCCATTAATTTTATTTTCTTATCAATTTGGGTATTTCAACTTGACATAAAGGCGGGTCTATAAATATAATGACTAGAAAATTTCTAACGATTTACCATATAAATTACTTGAGTTGTATGAGTGTGTCATACTGAATATATATGGTCATAGCACTATTCATTGCTTTTTAATTTTGTTATTCTTTTTAAGATAAAAGGACTGCTTTCCATGTTGGAACCCAAATGTCAACTCATAGACAATAACTCAAATGATCCATGTACATAAAATTTGTTTTAGAACTCTATAAATCTGATAATTTACTTCATTATGATGCTTTCTTGTTTTATCCAGACATTGAATTATGTATGTACTTCATATATATATTTTATCCTTTACATTATTGTTGTTAAGTTTATGTTACATTCATAACCGACCCATAAATTTGTTAATTCATTTCCATTGATGGAACATCCATAACCCATTCCCCCAAAGAAAAGTTTTTACTCTTTTAATTCTAGGAAAGACTAAAGAGGTTGAAATGCACCGTTTCATCAACAAAATTGATAGATTTGTAAATACAAGTAAAATAAATTAATAAAAAGACAAAAGAAATAAAGATGTTAAATACAGACACATTAGAAGATATGCAAAAACAGTTAACAACATCCAATCTGTTGCGGGTTTTATAATATAGCTACGCAAGTGCACGTGCCGAAACAAGTAATATAGTAGTGAGTGAATATCGTCTCCACAAGGATTGATTACCAAAGTTATTTGTAAAAATCTAAATGCCAAAAGAGCTAAATTAATGAATGAGAGATATCAATTTATGAATGAAATATCAACAATTAAAAGATGCAAACAAGAATGTAAATATTGAGCAGAAAATAATAAGATCTAATCAAATGAATGTGAATCAGTGGTGTGGATAAGCTGGGACTATTGAATCCTCCTTGGTTGCAAATCTGGGTTTAGTTGCTGCAGCAATACCTACAGCAAAAATCACTCCAGTAACCGAAAATTCATTCTGCACATATTAATCTTCCGAATTCAATATGTTTAAAGTTCTTCAAACCAGAATTTACATATTCCTATGCTAACCCAGTTCTCAAAAAATCATTTATAGTATCAATTCTCAAAGGGTTTGTATGGTAACAATATATTCCTATACCCTTACTAATTCAAAGATCTACTAAGAGATGATTGAGTCATGCATCATTCAAGCTTAAATCCAACTAAGATT
>JXTC01000138.1:120210-132572 GCA_002914845.1 Trema orientale | reverse complement strand
CTTATAATAAATTTAATTCATCGAACAAATGGTCGTGCTACATTCATCTCATCAAAATAAATATAGAGATAAATATATTTTTTAATGTTAAAATACATTGAACTTAACTATATATTAGGCTTAATGTATACAATGTTAATACAACTCGTGCAAAGCGCGGTTTAACGACTAGTAGATCATTAAAAGTAAAAACAGAAATTATCATTAACATGGGAAAAAAAATCTAAAACAAATAAAAAAAATCATATAAAGCAAAAGTACAAATTATTAAAAATAAAAACAGAGATCATTATTAATATGGAAAAAAAATCTAAAATAGATAACAAATATTAAAGAAAGATGAAAAAAAAAGAAAATTCCGAGAATACTCTAGAAAATACTCCGGAAATCTATAGACACAAAAATAAAATATCTAAAAATCAATTTACACATACATACATATATACATACATACATACATAAATATATATATTTCTCAGAATTTAGAACAGAGAAAAAAAGAGCAAAAATATCATAATATTAAAAAAAATAACAATTTTAATGACTAACAAAATAATACCAGTTATATAAGTAAAATGCCCAACAAAAATAATTCAGAAATAAGGCCCATGTCAATAGATCAAAATCCAAAACAAACCCAAAAGACAAATACAATGAATTAACCCTAAAAAACATAGTCATCAAAGAGTTCATCAGCAAAGTAAATTAAAAATAACAGAGATTATTTCATACATGAACGTAGACAAAAATCTAATAAACAACAATAAAAAACAGAGAGAAAGTAGTACCAAAAAAATTACAATATAACAAAGATTTATAAGAAGAAAATATCAGAAAAAGAGAAAAGAATATAGCAGAACTCATATCTGTACAACGAACTCAAATCAGCGAAGAGAAGATCGAAAAACAAAACAAAAAAAAAATAAACGAAGATCAAAGAACACAAAAAAGAACCGTCAAAAGGGAAAAAGAAAAAAATAAAAATTTAAAATAAAGAATGAACGAAAAAAGCCATAACCTAAAAAAATAGAAATTAAACAAACAAAGAAAAGAAGAAAAAAAAAATGATCTGAATAAAAAGAAAAAGAAAACCGAGAAGAAAATAGAATTTTAAAAGAAGCTAAGGAGAACAAAGAAGATGAAGATCTGAAGAAAAAGAAAGAGGAAACCGAGAAGAAGAAAGAAGAGAGACAGAGAAAGATATCAAAAGGACAAAACCAAAGCAATAATGAGAGCATACCAGGCAGAGCAATCAAAGCCGAGTCAAATTCCCAAAAAACCCCACCCAAATCCCCCAACCAAAGCATCTAAGCAGATGCTATTTTCATCAAGTCACAGACAATGAAAGTGAAAAGACCAAATTGCTGAATTCACACACTAAATACAGGAATGATTTCAAGAACAAAAAATATAATCATACATCTACACACCATAACTGGTGTTAAAAAACCTCACCATTCGAAATTACCAAGAAATCTCCCCACCCTAAAACCAGTCTTAACTACATTCTAAAGGTAAAAACGTAAAAGCACAACATTAATACTCAGAAAAAAAAAACAAAAATAAAAAAACCCAAAAAGTCCAATTACTTTTCTAATTACAGTAAATCCGGGACAACTCTAGTTATATATAATAACGTGATAATGTCAATCTTATATCCTAGATTATTACATTGAATGAAGGCATAAGTTGACTGAGCATACAGTAATGACTGAGCTACTTTTACTCCATCCTCAGCTCAGTCATAGGTCTATAGCAAATAGATATCAATAAAATGTAAGTCTGAGGATGTGTTCCACAAAGTCCTGTTCGAAAAGAAATTATAGTAGTGACATAGGCCAATGAAAAATGATTAAAAGAAAATCAAATCTAAAATCCTTATCTACAAATAGAAGAGATGGTTCAATAAAAAATCTATCGTTATTTCTCTCTATCAATTTAATCACGTTGGAAAATCTTTGTAAGTCTCCCCCAGCTTGGTCAAGGATTGAAGGAGAATGCAACTGGAAAACAACATGCAAAAAACAAAAGTTGGAAGGATTCAATCTAACAAATTGGCACCGTCTACAGGAAACTGATTCGATCTTTTCTTTTTAAAAAAGGTTTTTTGAGTCGAATTCTATAACAAAAAGCCATAGCACATGCAAAGAAAACCTTGAGAATTCGTACAAGAGCAGAAACCGATGAGCAATAACAATTTCAAGCAAATCTACATGAATAATTGAACATAATAATGGAAATCGTAGAGGCTTAGAATAAACGTACTGAAAATGCTGCAGAAGTAATATAATAGATGAAGCAAACATTCGAAGCACATGTTGAGTGAGATGAATGAGCTTTTAGAGTGACGATTAAAATAAGGAACCATGGTCATGAGGAGATGGTCCAGCAGTATATAGAATGGGATCAGAATTAAGTACGAGCAGGTGTCAAGAATGTGAAGGATTAAGATAAAAAAGTAGCACAAATTAGTCATTGAAGGATCTAGTACTGGGGTTAATACAGAGGACATTTGAAGCATAGTCATTAGCAGCATATGTCAAGTCAATTGAAAGGCTTGCAATTACAATAGGATGGAAGGAAGAGCTGATGAACGAGATGATACCAAAAAAATGGTAATATATAGAAATCAAAGTCCTGCAAATTTGATAGCTCTGGCAATTTAGGGATTAACAAAACTCCTTTTGAGGATTAAATTATTGATGAACAGATGCTGAGAGACTTCACATTCCCAACACTTACATCTTTTGATGGAAAAATAGATCCGGTTGATCACATCTACCAATTCCAACGAAAGATGGCAATAGAAATTAAAAAAAATGAAGCACTTCTATGTAAGGTGTTTACTACAACTCTTATTAGCACAGTGTTGGTACGGTTTAGACAGTTATCTAGCTTTGAAGGATTTTGTCAGAAGTTCATTAATCTATATATTTTTTCTTTTCGCTTTGTGATTTTTCTTTTAATTTATTCAAAATTTCAACCCTTTTTGGTCATAGGAAAGAGATGAGTTTTTAACTTTTGGCACTAGTGAAGTCTTTATGTTTAGTTGAGAGGAAACGAAGTAGGACGAGAGGAGAGGAAAAAAAAACAAAAAAAATGGAGCCAGAATATGCAGGATGGAAAAGAAAGTACGGATAATTATTTGACACGGATAGATTATCTAGACTAGTTTAATTTAAGCAGACTATATTACTTCTATGTTATTATTGCTTAAAATATGGTTTTTAAGAGTAGTTCAGTAATTTAATTCCTTCATTAACTAATACAATTTTTTTCCTTCCCTTTTTTCTTCATTTTGGCCTAGAAATATTATGTGGACCCTATCTCAAATTTTTTAATCTACTTTTCTCATTCTTTTGTTTGGTTTAATGAAATGAGCATTGAAATGGAAATGCGATTCGAATAAAAGGAAATTTCTATTGTTTGGTTGCAAATTTAAGCAAATGATCATTATTCCTTTAAAAATCTAATTCCATCAAATGAAATAATATTTTCTCCAACTCACCTAAGGATTCCATATTCCATTCTCCAGTAAAATTCTAGAAAACATTATATTTCTTTTGCCCTTTTTTGTATATATTTTATTCTAAAAATATAGGTATTTTAGTTTATACAATAATTATTTTATTCTATTATAATGTGTGACTAAACATTGTAATTATGACTCCAATTTTGATTATAAATTTCAATCAAATAATGAAATCTCATTCATATTTCTTTTCTTATTTCATTTAATTACCATTCTACAAACCAAACACCATCATATATTATACACTGAACACTTAGCTTTTTTTTTTTTTCCTACCTTTTATTTCCTCTCACTTTTCCTCTCTACCAACAAATACAGATCATGGTGAGAAAGAAGGGTAAGAGAAAATTAAAGGGTTTCTGGAAAAATATATATATATATTTTTTCCATTTTTTACTTAATATGTATGGTTTATGTAGGGAATCGCACTCTGTGAAACCTTGTTTTTTTTTTTTTTTTTTTTAAATCTAGCAACTAGATATAAATCAGAAGAAAAGTAAGTATAAGAAATGGCGTAAAGGGCAAGAATGGGAAGTGGCAGTGGAGTCGTTGATGGACTGAATAATTTATAAAGTTTGTAGTGCGACAAAAGGGATATGATGATGCATCAGAATCATCATTCATCATTGCTAATGCTTTTTTTTTTTTTTTTTCATCTTTTGTATTTTGTGTATGACTATCGTATACACCGTACAATGTACATGTAGCTCTTCTTCAACACAATATTTTTCCTTTTAATTTTGTTTTGTTTTATTTTATTTTATTTTAGTTTACTTGTTATTTTATTTTGTTTTATGTGAATTGCATTACTCCAGAGTAACACACGCAAACTAACGTAGACTAGTGATAATAATAATAATTCCTTCATTGGGTTTTCTTTTCTACTGCTTTTCTTTATTTATTATTTTCCTCGTTATATTCATTTCACACAAAAAAATTAGAAGAAGACGAAGTGGTACAGAGTCATGGTGATAGTGATAGTGCCAGTCTCAGTTTTGTGATTGAAGAAGAAGAAGAAGAAGAAGAAGAAGTAGGGCTAGGGCTAAGGCTTCGCTTCTTCCAATTTCCAATAAAAGCCCTAAAAATCGAGAGATTATAGAAGGCTTCAAATCCAAAATCCAGTCATGGAGAATGGATACGATGGGAAATTGGCCGAGCAATTCTCGGGTTTGAAGGTAGGGTTAGGGTTAGGGTTGGCCTCCTCCGCAGGCGATCCTTCCTCCGACGACAATCACAACAACAACAACAACAACAACAACAACAGCGCCAACAATCCCAACGATAGCAGCTTGTTTCAGGTCATGAAAGCCGTCGAAGCGGCCGAGGCCACTATCAAGCAACAGGTCGAAGAGAATAATCGATTGAGGGATGAGCTTCAACAGAAGATTCTCCTTCTTCAGAAATATGTGAGTTTTCGATTTAGAATTTAGTCCATACTATCTTAAGCACCATACTCAAATTTAGGATATGATTTTTATTTTTTTCAAATTTTTATTTATTTATTTATTTTTGGTGGCTATTGACTGAAACAAACTGTGATAAACTTTGCATGCATCATCTGGGTTGGCTGAATTTTCGATTGTGGATGCTCATTTTTATGTATGCTTAATGGGTTTTAGCCCTCTCTGTGTTTTTGTTCTGAACAACTAATTTTTTTTAAGAACTATTTTTAGCGTTTGGTAATGTAGTGAATGAACTGAGAAAAAAACGGGAAAAAAAAAAAAAAGAGAAGAAGAGAGATTACGTGCTCTAAGCTATTGTCATTCTGTTATTCAAGGGTTACTAGTATTTGGTAACGGTTTTTGGCAGAAACTAGACGAACCTGGGTCGCAAAGGTCTCATTCTGGCAGTCCCTGGTCTGAGCAGGGCCATGGATCTTCTGGAGCTTATCAATCAGGCCCGTTTGATGAAAACCAACAAAACAGGGTTAAGAGCATGGAGAGTACTTCTGTTGTTAACCCACCTGGCACACTGGTTGTCCACCATGATGGGAAGCCAAATAATGATGTTAGTACACAAAGTCATCCAGAAACCAACTCTGGTGGCAGCAAGATCAATGGGACAATCAAGGGATATCCTGGTGGTCAGCCACCTGCGGATAATGCTGGATTCTCTTCTTCATCCACAACATCCTTTTCTCCAGGAAGGTATATGACATCAAATGCAAAATGTTTTTGTATAACTAATTTGAACAATTTAGGACTCCTTTTTGTCTCTGTCTTAGGTTTCAAATGGAAGGAGAGTATGATCCCCGTTTCAACTTGTCTGGACGAGGTTTGATGCCAATGGCTGAAGTAAATAATTCGAACAGCCTCTGGAAGCAGGTAGTGTCACGTAGTTATCGAAAATGAAATTTTTGTAGGAGTTATCTTTTTATGGAGAACACACTTCATTTTTGTAGGATCTTACTCTTAAGGTTCGGGAGCATGAAGAAGAGATTATGCAATTACGTAAACACCTTGCTGATTATTCTATGAAGGTAAAATGGATTTTTGAGATATTTACTTTGCCTTTATGATACTGATCTATATTGTTTCCACTGCTACATCGTTGTGTCTCCATTCCTTGTATTCTTAGGTTTAATTTTACTTCCTATAGAAAATAGGCTTGACTGATGATTAATATTATGACAGGAGGCACAAATACGAAATGAAAAGCACGTTCTGGAAAAGCGAATTGCTTATATGCGTTTGGTAGGGAGGACATGATTTTTTTCCCCCCACAATTTAATGCAATTCCTTGTTCCTTTTTTGTTACTTTTTTTTTTTGGTTATTACATTCTTATGTTTTTGTTTTATTGTTTTTAGGTTCTGTAGACAATGGCCTTATCCTTTATCCTTCCCTTCTCCTTTATCTTGAGAGTATTCTCTAATGAATTTTGTCACCATGCTTTAGGCCTTTGATCAGCAGCAACAGGACCTTGTTGATGCTGCTTCTAAAGCTCTTTCATACAGACAAGATATTATTGAAGAAAACATTCGTCTTACGTATGCATTACAGGTGTTCTTTTTTATTCTGGATTCTGGTTGATTTAATTTCTGTACGTTATTTTTGTCCCAAGAATTGTTCTTAGGAAAACAAATAAGTTACTCTTCTTTCTTTATTAATTTTAGAGTCTAACTTAAATGCATACTTTTTTTCTTTTCTTTTTCCAGGATGCACAGCAAGAAAGATCAACATTTGTTTCATCGTTATTGCCTCTTCTTGCAGAGTACTCTTTGCAGCCACCAGTTCCTGATGCCCAATCAATTGTCAGTAACGTCAAGGTCAGCCTCGAATGGTTGTCAGTAGTCTGAATGTATCATGTCTGGAGTTGATAATAATGCCATCCTCCTAAATGAATCATGTCTGAATGTATCTGTAATTTCTCTATTTACTAAATACAGATATAGATGTTAAATGAATTGAGTACCATATTTTATCTTATCATGTTTCATAGATAGTGAACTCTTGTCATTGGCTGGAATTACCTTATTACATATCTCTCTCCCTTTCAATACAAACAAATTGAAGAAGATAAGTTTGAAAGTTCAGTTTATTTATCTACCATTTGCCTACTAATTACTTCTGTCATACAATTTCTTGGGTGTAAAAGACAAGGGGCGACTAAATCACACTTAATGTATAGTTTAAAACTTTAAACAGTGAATTATTCTGGCCATGATCTCTTGGGGAGCAATTTGTTGCTGCTGTTTAAAGCTGAAACCTGGTTTGTACAAGTGCAATTTTATTGGGATCTTCTGCTTTCTTGCAGGTTCTTTTTAAACATTTGCAGGAGAAGCTTTTCCTTACTGAGGTATGTATTGCGGATGAATTTTTAGATTGTCAATGGCAATAAGCATAGTTGAATTTCTTAAATTCTTGAGGTCAGTCTAGGATCTTGGAACAAGTCTTAGTTATTTGCCAAATTGATTGTCATTGTTAATTCTTCTTTGCTCACAATCGCAGTCAAAACTAAAGGAGTCTCAGTATCAATTGACCCCTTGGCGGTCAGATGTCAACCACTCAAATATTGCCCCACCTTCGCCATCTCACTCAATCGGTGCAGCGTTGGCAACTTCAGTACGCTCACCTTTTATTTTATTTATTTTTAAATCTTAGCTTGTTGTTTTATTTTCTGAAAGTCATTATTTTTTTTCCCAGAACCCGAAAGGGCTGGAATTGGTTCCTCAGACAACATATTCCCATGGAAAAGTACCGGTGTCTGCTTCTGTTGCTCAGACAACTACGGAATGGGATTTGTCAGTTCGTCATCAGAGTGGTGGTGTTGGTTCGGTGCCAAAGCATTTGGAAGTTGATGATGTGGGGAGGTATTCACCTCTTGCAAGCAGGTGAGCCTGATCAAATGGAGACTGCTTCTGTGAACTGAATACAAATTACAACCATCTGCATTTGTTGGTGGGTTCTAATTTCATTGAACTTTTGTGTTGATGCCTTGATGGTCATCTATGCAGGAATTATTGTCCAAAATGTGTCTTCAATAATAGACAATGAATGCTTTTATTTGGAATTGTTATGAGCCAAATTCTATAGATGCCAGTAGTAGACAATGAATAACTTTTATTTGGAATCAGTATGAGCCAAATTCTATAGATGCTGGAGTGATAAAGAGGCAAACCAAAACATCTGTGTATGTGTCTAGTACCGTTTCTGGATGAGAAAAAAAGATTGTTGTTTTCTAGTTAGACTAGTTTTGGCTGTCTGTTCTGGTTCTAGTCTAGTTGATCTTTGCTTATGATTTGAATGGATCTTGTTTGCCTATTGTTAGAGTTCTCTCTCTCTCTCTCTCTCTCTCTCTCTCTCTCTCTCTTTTTTCAAATATTGATGTGAATATATTAATCTAGCTTGGATCTCTTTAAAGGTTCTACTAGGACGTCCTCCTTGAGTTTCTCTTTTTGTCATAATTGATGCCATTTTAGAGACAATATTGTTTCCCCTTCACTTGTTCTTTTCAAGTACAGTTTCTTTTCTTGTTACATTAAAAGGTCATGTTCTGCAACTAATTTCTCCATTCTTACTTAACTTCTAACGTCAAAAAACATTCTTCAAGCATTATTCCACCCTGACAATCCTTTTTAAAGAACTTAAAAATAATGGTATACCACCCATGAGGGTTAGGTTGAGTGGTCAGTCCTATGATTTGCTCCCATGAGGTTTGGGTTCGATTCCTCATAGGGAGTGTCTTGCCTCCCATATTATAGGGTTTAACGGGTGGACAAGTATAAAAGATATAAGAATGATAATATATACCATCAATCAACAGTGATTGCACCCAAGGAGACTTAGGATGCACTTGCTTAATGGTAGATGCCTAATATGTTATTTGGATTGCAACTGGCTCCATCCTGTTCATCTTGTTAATGAAACATTGTGTACATTTACTTGCAATCATATGACAATGATGCAGCAGAGTAATTAGTAATTTTATACTCTTACTAGGAGTCTAGAAAATATATAGAATTACGTCAAAATATTGTTGATTGCTGAATGAATAATTGTAAATGTATAAGGCCTCTAAATAGTTGCTGGAAAAGGAACAAAGATGAGTATTAGAGTTAAAATTCAAAACAAAATGTAAGAGTAAGTGTCCTAATGCATAAACATAAGACTCCTAATTGGACTAGGTATAAAATGCACCAGTAAAATAGAACTCTCATTATTGAGAACCCACATCAGACAATTATGTAATGGGGCACTTTATAGTGCTTTGGTTTATTGGAGGTGTTCCAGTTGATGTAAATCTTCTCCATGTTTTTAATAAATGAGATTGTAAAGATTTTAAATAAGTATTTCTAAGTATTTCAGAAAGAAGTATGTCTTTGAAAAGGTGTGCCGTTTTGGTAACTTTGTGTGTTTCCACTTTAAAGGAATTTAAGGATGTTCGTCTTTTGTTCAAATAACTAGGCTGTAGTGTAGTTCTATACTTTGATGTACTTGTTGATTGGGTATTGTAGTTTATACTTATTGTTTGTTCGGTCTTCATGTCTTTTTCCTAATAACAAGGGAAGGAAATTGTTTCCAACACTTTTCTTGGCTTTGCTACTACTGCCAACTTGTATTAGGTCTGCCAGTTGACAGGACCAAAGAAGGGTCTAGATGATCTGACCTCTCTGTCATGCACATTCTTTTTCTCTCTTTGGAAATTTCTTTTCTTCTCTTTGTATTTGCATTTTAGTGTCTTCCCATTTTTTGTATCTAGAGATAGTGGTTGTAAACCATTGCGCTCACCACGGAGTGTATTTAAATTGCTTGATGTAAATTTGGCTTCTCTTGCTATAGTGTTCGCTATGTTTTGTAGGACTTCTGTAGCCCCAGATATACCTACACAAGTACCTTTTAGTCACGGTGATGCACATGTTACTCAGTATAGTGAAGAAACCACCAATAAACAGGTCACATTTCGTGACCCAGTGAGCAACAGTGAGATGGATGAGCAAGATGCTGAAGTAAATCACCATGAGAGAGAAATGCCAGCTAATTGGGCATTAGGAAACCCTCCTTATACGACCACACTTGATGACCCCAGCTCCTCGTATTCTCCTTATCTACCACCAGTTTTAGAAGAACCTTCTTCATCATTTTCAGAGGGTAATGACTTATAAGATCTATGAAGTCTGGTCTCATCACTGTTATTGGCTACAGATGAAACATTTGTAATATGCATGTGTTACTCCATATTAAGAATATCATACCATGATTTGACTACTTTCTAATTAAATTTTTACAATATACAGCTGCAGATGATGATCCCTTACCAGCAATAGATAGCCTCCAGATCTCGGGTGAAGCTTATCCCGGTCGGGAACTTCAAGCATGTGGGTACTCGATCAATGGAACAACTAGTTGTAATTTTGAGGTGAAGTTTCTGTTTCCAATAAAGAAATCTCTCTCTTACTCCCTCTCTTCCCACAACTCTAGTGCTCTCTCTCTCTGATACGCAACAGAACCAAAATATTGTGGAGCCTTTTTTGTTAGATACTAGTACAAGCTCACAATCTTGCATTCTCCTTTGCATTTCCAGTGGGTTCGGTATCTGGAAGATGGATCTGTTAATTATATTGAAGGTATTATTCTTTTCCTTCTCTTCAAGATTATACTTTTTCCCCAAATGCTTCCTCAATTTGAGTTGTGGTTCATTTTCCTGGGCAGGAGCAAAGCAACCTAATTATCTTGTCACTGCTGATGATGTGGATTCATACCTTGCTATTGAAGTCCAGCCTCTGGATAATAGGAAGCGCAAGGTACTTGCTTGGTGGTAGTTGAAAAAATTTCTGATGTGGTTCATTTTGTCCCTTATTATTCTCTTATCATTCTTTAAGAATTGGATGGGAAGCACTAAAACTGCACACAAGAGTAAGGAAGATACTTCAGGTTGTTGTAAATTAAGGATAACTACATGCAATACATATTAGGCCAGTATTCTCACTTTTCGATTTGTATTCTTTGGACTCTTCGATAGAATCGATATGTATTCATCAGACTTATATGTATGAAGTGTAGATACCAGTTGCACCTGTGTTACAATACTATTTAACCAATTGCTTTTATAAGTAGAACTTGTGACAATGTGTTTTTTTCTTAGATTTATCTTACTTTTTTGGCAGGGAGAGCTTGTAAAGGTTTTTGCCAATGAAAACAAAAAAATCACTTGTGGTAAGTAATTTTGCGCCCTCTTTTCTTTAATAAGTCTTGTGGTGTTAAGCAAGTTGATTGAGGGAAATATATCTCAGTATATATGATACAGAAACATTACAGAAATGCTCTCTTAAGTTGCATAGAATTACTAGGAACAGAAATCTCTCTTTTCTGCTAGTATGACCTTATATTTGGATTTGAATTTACCAATGATGAATGTGGTTTTTTTTTTTTTTTTCAATCACATTACTTGTTCTAATTAAAATCTACTTCATCTGTCTTAGATCCTGAAATGCAATACCACGTGGAGAAGACTCTTCATAGTGGCCATGCTTCGTACAAAGTACTGCTGTCGGTATGGCTTTAATGAGAATGCCTCTAAAAGATACTAGTTTTTGCTTCTTCCCTTAGCAGCTGTTGAAACATATGTGCTGTTTTCTCTCTTAAAACCACTTAGCTGATTACTACTATTTTTTTTTCTTTTGCCATTCTTCCAGACTGGGTATCTTGATATATGGGAACAAGCTACATTGGCTATTAAGAGGGATGCGTACAGTATTAAGTGCAATGGCAACAATGGTGTTGTGCTCACGGAAAAATTTTCGCCAAACACTAGTGTATTAGTTCTTTACTTAGCTAGTACATTCTTTGTACTTGCAAATTATAATCCATATCGCTTCTTGGTCAATTTAAAGTTCAGACAACTACAGGTTTCTAGATTTAGAGAGTTTATTAAATTTTTTAGTATTGTATGGACTTCTGATAACAGTCTCAGATTATTTTGCAACAATGTGTCTTCTTGATATCTTCTAGGTAGTCTTATATGTTTACTTATTTATTTTTCCTTTCGTAGGTTTCAATTCCTTATGGAAGTCTGACAGAATTCATTATAACTGGTTCTGGTGGTGTTGAGCATCTCCTAAAAGCGGATAATAGCACAGATATTATCTGGTAAGAAACTGATGAGTTGAAAGGGGAAACAAAAGATCAGAAATTTAGAAAATATCTAAATAATTATTCTGTGAGAATAAGAATTGAATTGAAACTTATTGGGGCCGTTTGGTTCGCCCATTCCATTCCATTGGAATGGAAAATCCATTTGAATGGGTGTTTGTTTCAACAACTCTAAATTTTCCATTCAAATGGTCTTTTGGAATGAGTGTTTGTTTCAACAATTTAGTTTTTCCATTCAAAT
>JXTC01000138.1:97511-119727 GCA_002914845.1 Trema orientale | reverse complement strand
TATAGGCATATTATGTAATGAGTATCATTATTATATACTCAACTAATTGCCAAAGGATTTGGGACACAGTGGCAGTCTTATTGCTTTTCTTCTTCCATTTAAAAGGAAGACGAGGTCAATATCTGTCAAAAGCAAGTTCTTGAATATTTTGTGTTGGTTCTGGTCCTTATACCTAGTCATGGTTTTATTTCTTAAAATGCAATGAATATAAATGCATCCTTTGCATCTTTAAAAAGGCTCATTACTATTTGAATTATTAAGTTGCCATGGATCCTAGTAATTTGCTTTCCCCTCTATCCTGTGCACCTTGGTTATTTTGATTTAGCATTTTGTGATTGTGAGAACTTTCTTTCTATTAATATAGTGTTTCTTATATAACGATTTGAGGTTTCCTATTTTCTCTCCGTTGCAGCTCTAGGGATACAATCGTTCTCACCTTGAGATTATTCATTCTAAGGGTATGTGTTTCAATATCCAAGCATTTTCCCTTAAAGTATGAAGTATCATGGTTGCATTTGAATTTTTGTCTCTTCTTCCAATTGGCATATTCTTTATTTCCTTTTTTGTTCTTTTTTCTTTTGTTTTTGGTTGTGATTGTTTGGTATCTAGTATTCATTTTTGTAGGTAATGGTGTATAAGAATACATATAGATATAACAAATGGTAGAAGTATTTGGACAAAATAATAATTGTCGACAAAGGACACGAGAAAAATGGGCTTTGTGTTGATGGAATGGTGCTTGCTTAGCAGTCGTGATGAACTGCTTTGTCATTATGTAAAATGCTGCATTTAGTCCCAACTTATTTTCTGAACCGTATACTTGGCAAAACTTTCGGAACATTTTCTTTTGTTGGATTGTTTTTCTCTTGCATTAGATGTTACCCCTCTGCTGTGCCTGTTGATTTATTTTCGTTTACGCAAGTTTGATTTTGCTACTAGCAGGCTGGTGAAAGAAGAAAAGGAAAGAAAAGGGGTCTATTCTTTAACAAGTAGGGCAATTACTTCTTCGAGCTGTATGGTTCAGGTTCAAGTTCAAGTTCATGTTCATGTTCAGGCCGGTCAACCTCAGCCAATAGAATATCTGCTATTGGGGTCTACTCCCCCATTGAGCATTTGGTGTGTTGTTTCTTTTTTTTTTTTTTTTTTTTTTTTTTTTTTTTTTTTTTTTTTTTTTTTTTTTTTTTACAAAACACGGGGGGGCCCGTTTTAAATTTTTGTCCTTCCCAATTTTTATTTTTTTTTTTTTTTTTTTTTTTTTTTTTTTTTTTTTTTTTTTTTTTTTTTTTTTTTTTTTTTTTTTTTTTTTTTTTTTTTTTTTTTTTTTTTTTGAGCTTTCTTCTATGATCATCACAAGCACGGAGGAGTCCGTGTTACAATTGTAGTCCTTCGCAATTATTAATTTTCTACTTATGGGTCCATTTTTGATTTATTTTTCATCTCTCTCACACACACCGCGATGGTAATCCTGCATAGCTTCTCTGTTACGTTCTCTCAGACACTTTCGTCAACATACACTTATTAAAAATGGATGGTAATCCAGCGTAGCTTCATGAGTTCGTTTAACCGGTTAAGAGATAACTTTGTCCATCAACGGATTGTTTTTATTTGTGTTTGGCGGAATCTGAGATCAGTCTCTTTAATCCTGGTTATGAAAGGTACTACTCCTAATCATAATTCTTAAACTGGGGCAAAAATGCCCTATTTATTGTCTTTGTTTTATTAAATAGGGGAAAAGACAACTCCACACGGTCTCTTTATAAATAACGACTCAACGACGATCTGGGTCATTTCAATTGTTTATATATGATCTTTTATTAGATAAATGCCAGTCTCCTAATTTCTTTTTCACCTATTTTCCTCTCATCTCTCACTCAGATCTGAGACTGATGAGCTCTGACCTCGTCTCCTCCACTCTCATCACTGATGACGTCTGAATCATTGTCGTCTTCCCCAGTCTTGCTTTTTCGAGATTTTATCGTCGCCTATTAAGTCCAGCAAGTGAAGTTCTCGTACTATGGTTTCTGACTCTTGTTTCTCTGCTTCATTATTGGCAAGGAGGAGAGAAACTTCAGAATCCAGTCGTTTTTGAGGAGGAAGACAACAAAGAAATAGTATGTTCAAAGAAGCGACCCAAATCGAGAGGGACGAAACGCGGCATCAGGTGGAAGAGAAGCTTATCTCTTCTGGTTTGAGCTCGAAGATCCTGAGTGAGGCTCTGATTCAGCAGAGAGAGGATGAGGACGAAGAGGCACGCCCAAAATCCTAACATTTCCTCGTTGATTGTGTGATTCTTCGACATTTTTCTTTCAAGGCTTATTCTTTTCTGCTTAACTATTAATTCGTATTGTTGACAGTTGAATGCTTTAATCGTTGGTTTAAATGCCTAAAATCAAATTTTACTATTTATAATGTTCTCTTATTAACTGACTTAGCATATCCTAATAAAAATCAAAACTAGCTAGTATAGTGGCAAGAATGGTCGATCCACAAAGATTGAGCTCATTACCTCTCCTGAGCGTCAAATGAGGTAATATACCCAACTAACTTAAGTTGACATCCCTATCTAACCCAATCAATTAGGTGTTCATTAAGTTCAAGCCCTCAAATGGAAGTTAAGATATCGCTCACCTCCCAGTCTCACAATAACCCAAACTGCCTAAAACTATCAAGGTGATTATTGTTATGAAATTTTTATACGCAAGCGCACGTATCGAACAAGTAATAAAGTGATGAATAAAGATATCGTTCTCACAGAGAAATTGCTATAATTCGTTAAGTACTAACCTACACTAGTTATCAATTTATTCAAACAATCAAATTAAAAATTCTAAAATTAAAATTTAAACTAAAAGAAAACAAGAAAATAAAATAAAAAGCACAAGTAATTTATCAAATCACTAATAAAAATAAACATAGGATTACAATTTTCACTCTACGTATACTTAAATTATTAGTTACCCCTTTAAATTACTATTTAACCCGAATTGTCAATCAAGAACCCTAGTTTATCTACAAGCTTCTTCCGATAGTCATGTAGAAATATCTCTTCTAATTAACTCACTATATTCCTATGTGAATTAGATTAAGAAAAGATTCATTAAGAGTAAGGTCTTTCAATAATTGCACATGTTATGTAGGTATATTCCTATCCTACACAAACTCATATAAGTATGATCATGTGTTATTCTATCTAGGTCTAAATCTGAAATTTCTTTTCCAAATTCATCCAAATTACCAATATCAATTTAAGTGGTGATCAAGTACTCAAAAGCATTAAGAGCAAGATAGAATAAACAATTCTTAAATTAAATCGCAAAATTAAAGAGGTAAGATCATAATTCAAACTACATATAGAGATCCCATTGTAATCCTAGAAAATTAATTTAGTTCATAACTAAAATAACAAAACTGAAAACAAAAATTTGCAACATAATGAAAAACTAAAAATAAAAATAAACAAACGAGAGTTTCACAGAGTGCAGAATGATTGATAATAATCGCAAGCCTCCTCTTCCAATTTGGCCTCCAATTGCTCTCTCTATTAATCTCTCTCTCTCTCTGGACTATTGTGTTTCTCTCTCTAGAATGGTGTATTTTTCTCTCTAGTCCCGTAGCTCTTTTATAGCTGATAGGAGTAAATTCACGTTCTCCAAAGGTCTTTTCTGATTGGTGGAAGATATATGTCAATTTCTCCTTTTTTTTTTCTCTTCTTTTCTCTTTCCCATTTACCCACGTTCCTATTCAATTTCTGCTACTTGGGCGATTATCAGATGCGGCGAATACATATGAGCTCGGCACTTATCTTGCACTTGATTGGACAACAGAAATTTGACTTTGACTAAGATGATGTGGCGCGTTTTGGTTGGATGTCAAAATCGGGCTTACGGTAGCTTACCGCACAGGATTAGACAGCCCTGAAGACCCCTGCGCTAGCCGTCAGCACGCGGGCCCCAGCTGTCCCCTGCGTTGCCAGCCTATTCGCCTGCTCCTCGCGTGAACTACATGCGCGTATCTGAGCCGTTTAAGAGCTTGATCGAACGGCCTGAATCATCCGGATTTTTTTTTTTTTTTAACCTAATTCAAATGAAACTAAATTTAAATAAAAATCTAAATCTAATAAAAACCTAATTCCAAATTAAATAAGCTTAAACTAATCAAATTAAATTAAAATACCTTAACTTTAAAATAATAACATAAAATTAAATAAAGCTAAATTTAAATTAAAATAAAATAAAACAACTTAAAATTACCTAAAATCTGAATTTAAATTATTATAGGACACATATTTTTAACGAATAAAAGGTATAAATAACTCTATAAAAATAGAGTTTATTAATTATCTAGGCGTTGATCTCCTCCCGGTCTCACAATGATCTAAATAATGCCTCTCAATTCTGGATTATGAGATTAATCTCTCTCGAGTATCAAAATCACATCCTAAAGTCAACTAATTCATTGGCCAAATAAATTAGAAGCATAGAGCAAGGATAAATATAAATGAATTGACAATGAAAAAAAGACCAATAATAAACAAAATAATCAAAACAAAATATTAAAAAGGAAAAATCAAATCATAGTTATCAAATATAAACAAGCATAGTAGAATTCATTACTAATCTCAACAAGAAGTTCATAATATCCAAACAAGATTTTACGATATGCCCAATACAAATTTCAAGAGAGATTAGGGTAGAGAGAAAGGAAAATAAAAACTCTTGTGAAGATGAGCTTCAAGTCTTCAAGAATCTTTCACAAGAATTCTTCAAGAAATCTCCAACTCCAAGCTTTTCTCTCTAGGTATTTGGTATATTTTTCTCTCCAATTCTCCACACTGAAATTTGTGCCTTCATCCCATTTTAAGCTTCATTATAAGTCAAATTCAAGCACCACTGAAGGATTGGTGAGTCTCTATTGTTGGATTATGAGAACGACCAATCTGGACCGTCAAAACTCATTAAAAGCACTCAAAAATGCGTCTAGGATACGTCAGGTGCGTAACCACGCCTCCAGGAAGTGGGGGGAGGGACATGGGTGCCTCCCAAGAGCGCAGTTGTGCACCCATTTCTGCCTAGAGGTGCAAGGGCTCCTCTCAGGGGCGTAGCTGCGCGCTCTATTGCATGCTGCTACACACTGTGGCTTCTCTGGTGCGTCATTTTTTCTTTTTAGCTCATTTTTGTTGCGTTTCATTTGTATCGGACTTAACTTCAATTAAATGGTTTGAAACACACATTTTTGGTACAAGTTCACATTGATTCTCATTTATTCACAGTAACTACAAATATAAACAAAAGCACATCAAACCAACAAAAACCCTTGAAAACGCATAACTATTTGAGCTCGAAATGTACTTGAATTGGAGGTAATTATCCTCCTCATCAATTGGCTACTGAGAAAGTGAAAGCAGATTCTTCTAAAGAAAATTTGCATCTTTATGATGAGATAGGCAATATTATTATTATTATTATTATTTTTCACCCTAATAAGTAAAGCTAATGAATTGAGTAAAAGCCTACCCAAACAAGTAAAGCTAATTAATCAAGCAAAAATTTATCTTTCTGGCTGATGAATCATAAAATTTTATTTATTTGTTTGTTTTTATAAGTGATGAACCACGATATTAATAACTGGTTTTTTTGTATCTAACATTCTCTTCGAAATGTACTAACTTGTCTTAATAAAATTGCATCCTTGGGTTTTCTGCGGCTACTAATTTAAGTGATAATGAAGTTATAAGTTTTGTGGTGAAATGATGAATATTCCAGAAAGTTTGACAAGTAATCATTTCTACTTGATTACTTGGTAACCAAGTAATCAATACCTGATACTGGTTTTGTAACTTAAAAGAGGCATGTAGTAGTAATGTTACATATTAGCTCGTTGTTCTTATGTACCATAATAATTGGTATTTATATATTTCTTCTTTTATTATTTTTGTTTTTACTGGGATATATTTCCTCTTTTATGTGATTATGTTTCGTGATTCTTTTTTTTGTGTGTTGCAAATGGTATTGATTTTGCAATTGTTTCTCTACAATTTATTGATATCGTCATATTTATTTGTATGAGTTTTTTTCTTTGATGATTGTCTAGTACTAGCATATACATGGTACACTACACAGAGAATTTAGATTGAAGGTTTGTAGTTAATAGTATGGCTTACCAATTGTTTGTTGTAATAAGAATTTTTTTTTCCTTTCAATTTTAATTTTTGATAACCAACATGGTTGCTCATAATCAAATGAGTTATGAGTCACTAGTAATAGTCACCAGTCTTGTAATTGGTTACTAACGGAATCTAGTAAACCCATAATAAAAAACTAATTTTATTTTCTACTAGTAACTAAAATCCAATCTAGCTTTTACCAGTATCCATAAATTAATTTAATTATTGGTTGCCATCTTGTTAATATGGAAACTACATTAGATATAATAAAAACCAATTTATTGCCAAAGAAGCTAGTCCCTAATATTGTAATTGATCACTCTAAAACCCATTAACCAAATTGGCTACTAGAAACCAATAACCAATTCACTTGATGGAAAACAATTATCAATCTTTTATTGGTCCCACTAGAAACTAATGAAAAATAAATTGATTATTGAAACTATTAACCAATTTGGTTATCGGAAACTAACAACTAATTTGATTACTAGTTTCTAATAATTAGTTCAATAATCCTATAATTGATCACTCTTAAAACCATTAACCAATACTAAGTTGGTTAATAGTTTATGGTTTCCATAACTATGCACCAATATTGTAACCGACCACTCTTGAAATCATCGACCAATTTGGTTGTTTAAAAATTAGTTACTGATTTTATAACTGATCATTCTAAAAATCAGATTCCGACCAATTAGTCATTCTAAAAATCAGATTCCGACCAATTAACTAATTAGTTATTGCCAGCAAGAGAAAAGGTTATTGATAAGCATTGTGGTTACTAAAAATAGAAAACTAATTTGGTTACTAGAAACCAAAAACCGGAAGGTAATATGGTAACTAGTCTTGGTAACCATTTAAAAACGGGTAAATATCCTAGTTACAAGTGACTAAGAAAAAAGTGGAACCAAAGTAACCGGTAACCAATTTGATTATTTGAGGTTTTGTTAAAACTATTTGGACCCTTTATTATTTCTTTTTCCTAATTTTTCTGTTCTTGCGCACACTTTCGCTCTGTGGCTTTTGACCTTCTTCTCTAACTTCTCCCTCTCTGCTTTTGACCTCCTCTTCTTCTTTGGCTATTACTCCACCCATGCTTCTGCTGCGATGACTTAGCCACCATTGTGCCTACCGGATCCACTATATTCCATAGTACACTAGCACCACCTGCATTGCTTGCTCCAACAGCGATGTCTATCTCAAGCAACCTTAAGTCCACAACCAGGGATGAAGGCCAGAATTAAAATTTAGTAAGGACATGACTTAATTAAAAGCTTAATCTCAAATACTGACATTATAATTTATAATTGACACTCTAAATCTAGATCTAAAGGAAGTTGTGCAACATCAAGTTCTACACAACTTGATTTCTTTCTATCATTATTTTTTTCAATAGAATGGTGACTTTTGTTTGAATTGACTGTCTATAACTGTTATACATAGAATGCAACAAGTGAAAAATTAAAGAAAGTACTTAATTTAATGACTTTTAGAAATCAGAAAAATATTTAAATTATGACTTTTTGAAAACATAAAAGTTAAATTAATAACTTAACTACCATTTATAATTAATAGAAATTGAAAACCTAAATAAATATAAACTAAGAGAAATAATTTATTTATCTTATACAAAAAAATTATTTTTTTTTTAAATTTTATATGTCTAACAAGTTACAAATAGGGTTGATTTTAATGTTCAATTTTAGAATTGGGTGATTTTAAGAACCTTAATTTTTAGAATCGTATTTTCAATTTTTTTTTACTTAATAAAATCAATTGAAATTTTATCTAATAAGAAACAAAATGAAGAAAATAAGTTTATTGTTTAAATATTATTGGTTTTGTGATCCCCTGACTCTCATGTGCTTCTTTTCTCTTTTGTCACTCTCGACGCCTTTCTTCATATTGGGCCTGTTGGGCATAGTTTTTAGAAGCTACTTTTTAGCTTCTCGAGCCCAAAAGCAGCTTTTGAGTTTATTTGAGTGAAACATTAGAAGAACTTTTGAGCTCTGGAAGCTCTTCTAAAAGAAGCCAGACTCATGTGGCTTCTTTAGGAAGAGCTTCAAAGTAAATATGGGAATTTTTTTTTTGGGGTTTAATAAAAAATTATATTTTCATATTTGGCATTATTTAAATAAATGAGAAAAATAATACCATTTAGATTCCAAAATTAAAATTTCAAATATATCATCCAAACATTATACTAAAAGTTATGACTTTAACTTCTCTTCTTCTATTGCATAAAAGTAAAAGTAAAAGTTATCCCAAACGAGCCTATTATCTTTCTTCTTTCTTTTTCTAATTGTTTGTCCTCTACTTTTTTTTTTCATCTATTTGGTATTATTTCTTGTGTTTGGTTTTATTTTCATGTGTGATATTTTTATAAAATAACTATATTTGAAAGAAATAGGCTTTGACTAGGCAAAAAGGGCCCCAAAGTAATGGGCTTTAGAAAATGTCTAAGGCTAGCCTAATATAACACTTTATAACACATTTAACGGGTTAAGTAGACAATTATCAGTTTTTTCAAATGTTTAACTAAATTTACCATCACTATTAGATTCTACCACTTTTGGGAGGGAATTAGTCAAGAATCTATCAAGAATTCATCAAGAATCCATCAAGAATCTGTCAAGATTACCACTGACGTCAAGAATCAGTCAAGAATCTATCAAGATCGTCAAGAATTCATCAATAATTTATTTAAAAAAATGGTATAGTGGTAGATTTAATTAATGAGGAAAAAAAAGTAATTTTCACCTAATTTATTCCAAATTTAACACAATAAGTTCGTATGTATATATCATGTTATATAATACTATATATAATACATAAAAAAAAGCAAAAGTCCTAGAGGTAATTGCTCCCACTGGCCCCTATACAGCTTCGTCCCTGCCCGCAATATCGTCCATTTGCCGAGTAACCAAAAAAGAGAAGTTAGTAGTTAATATTTTTCAAATACAATGGTTGAGTTTTTAGAGGGCCATGATCTTCGGCTATAAGAAGTAATTCTTGGTTTAAATGTGACTGGTTTAGCTTCTCTTTAGGGCCCGTTTGGGATAACTTTTACTTCCTAAAGTAAAAGCTCCAGAAGATCTTCCTATAAAAGCTAGTGGGTCCATGCTTCATTAAAAAGATCTTCTAATTAAAAAAAGATCTTTTGACAATTCATCCAAACACCCCCAAAAGTAACTTTTTGGGCTCCAAAAGATCTTTGGAAGCTATGCCAAACAGGCCCTTAATATGTTAGTTTAGGTTCGGTAAACAAACCTCAACCAGAGAAGAGTTAGGGGTATAGAACTTTATAATAAGTATGCTATAAGCGAAAACATTTTAAGAAAACGGCTAAACTTGAAAACTTAACCTTACAAACTGCTATTCGTGACAATTATCCTTTTTTTATTTTTAATTTTTTACAAAAAAACGTTTTTAAGTTATAACTCAACTTGGCTCCACATATTAAATTATTAACTTCAAAGAACTATTTTGTAAATGGTCTAAAAAAGTGGGCAATTTAGTTATAAAAAAAAATTTCAAAGCTGTCGTAAGTTTTACTAAATAATAAATTTATTTATATACTTTATTATTGAGAAAACATAAATTAACTACTTTAAATTAAATTGATATTGAAGTATAAATGTGTAGCTGATATTAAATTTAAAGGTTAATTTTAAAAGTTAGCTGATGATGACTAAAACATACTACGGTTATAAAAGTGCGCTATTATTCCTTGTTTTCAATTTTCCCAAAAGACAATGTGGAGACCCGAAACGGCCTTTGATTAAATTTGAGAACTGTGAATAACGCGAGGAGTTGTTGGGCAGTGCCAGTAGGGGTGAGAGTGCGAGTGGTTCGGAGCGAGTCTCTGGAATTTACTAATGATATTGTATAACGCCGCGGCGGCTGATGTCGGCAGAACAGAGCAGAGCCGAACCCGAATATGAAGAGGAAGACAGAATCTCCTGAAACGACGGAGGCGGCTCCGTCACACTCCCGCGACCCCCAACAGAAGAATAAGAAGAGGAAGAATAATCACGGCGGTCAAGACTCGCGCGTCGTTTCCCCCTATTTCAGAAAACAAAACGACAACGATAAGAAGACAAACGACACCAGAGAAGCGCGCGCCCGCCGGGAGCGGTGGGTCTTAGAAGAACCGAGGGTGGTTTCTCCTTATTTTCAGAAAGATGGAGACAAAGGGGGGAAGATTCCAGATGCCGAGGTTATTGCCATGAACAAGAATAAGAATAATTACAACAAGAAGAAGAAATTGATGGAAGACCCAGATGAGAGTAAGGAGAAGAAACTGACCCAGTTCCCAAATTCTAAGCCTTTTCGGGAAAATCCCAATTCGCCAAAACCAAAAGTGAAGCCGGAGGATGTGCTTTCTCAGTTCGCGTATTCTCCTTTAAAGGCACAATCGAAGAAAGAAGAAGAAGACTCCGTCAGTTTGAGTCCCCAGAGCGTCTTGTTCAACAAAGAGGAAGAAGAAGAACAGGGCAATGGAAAGCAGAGGGTAAGGAAAACCAAAGTTGGAGTCTTAAAGGTCTCTCCTTACTTTGAAAGCTCACAACAAGTGATTAAAGATATGGTCAAAGAAGAAGATGATTTAGTATTGAAACAAGGTAAAAGAAGAGGAAGATGCGTGGGCGTTAATATCCAGCTTTCTGCATCCCAGAAGTTAGACGAAGCTTATGAGAGGAAATCTTGTGATAACACGTGGAAGCCTCCTCGTTCTCAATTGGGTCTCCTCCAAGAGGATCATCTTCATGACCCCTGGAGGGTTTTGCTCATATGCATGCTTCTAAATCGGACTACTGGTTTGCAGGTGCTTTTGTTAGTGTCCTTTTCTTTGTTTCTTTTAAGGTCTGTTATTTCAATTCACTCTTATGATAACAATATGATTTTCCATAAGCTAACTGTTAACTATTGTCTACTATGAGAAGGTGGGAACTTTGTAGAATGTCATCTTTTTATGTGTGGAATTGGGTGTGTTAACTTAGTCAAATTCCCAATTCATAGGTACTTTGGTCCTAGCATGAATTACAATAAGTAAACTTTCATGTAAATAAAAGGAAAGCAATGAGTACAGTGAACCCTATTAGAGGCAAAGAACTAAGAAAAGCAAAGAAAAGAGTCATTATTATCAAGAAGAACGAAATATTTTTATGTTCCTACAAAATAATCTTACGAGAAGCCCAAAATTTTATCATATACCAGAAAAGAACACTCATCTTTATTTCTATCTTCAAAATTTCTCATCCTTTCGCCAATTATAGAGCACCAAAAATAACCAGTATCATATAATACCGTAGTACGTAAGAATTATTTCTTATTTCTTCTTCTAACACATGAAAGTCTTTCAAAAAATAAAAAGAGAGCAAATGCAAACAGACACAAAAAAGGCATGTGATTTGTTTCTTCTACTCCCCTTTTCTGGGCAGGAGAAGGAATAAAATAGCTGGAGTATTCAATAGCTTTCCCATGAGCTCTTGAATTCATTTAACAGAAAAGGTATTTTGATAAAAGTGAATGGAGATTGATTTGAATTCGTCTTGTATATCTCAATATCTCTCTAGCAGGATTGGTGTTTAAGTTTCAGTTTTTACCATTTTTCATTTAGGGGATTGTAGATTACTCATTGCAAGGTAAAAGGGAAAATTTAAAAAATTTCTAGATCAGAAAGACCATAAGAGGTCCAAGGAAATTAGTTGTTTCATTGAAATGTTTTGGTGATCCAATTATGGAAGGGAAAATGTTGGAATTAAATTTTGTTGTTAAATTAGTTGGAAATCGAGCTAGTCCATTGATAGCTAAGTCAAGTGATGCTTTTAAGTTATTCACTGTTTTTTTTTTAATGTCTGAATTTACCCCATTTGTTTTACTGCAATCAGATGCTTTGGGTACTTTTCACTGTACTCTGCGAAATCTGTCTAATGATGATTTTGCTTATTTGAGTTTTGTTGGCTCCAGTTCTTTTCAATGCTTCTGCATTACACCTTGCCCTTCACAGGAATAATGATTTCATGGATGTTTTGGAAAGCCTCTAAACTAGTTCAGAGTTCTCTGTTAGTCGTTATAGCAAATGGAGCTTACTTGAAATACTCAAGAATATGTATGTTAGTGAACTTTTATTTCTTGGGTTGTGTTGGTAGCAGCACTATATAAATAATTACAGTGATAGTTGTTTTACTGCAATCATATGCTTTGGGTACTTTTCACTGTACCCTGCGGAATCTGTCTAATGATGATTTTACTTACTTGAGTTTTGTTGGCTCCAGTTCTGGTCAATGCTTATGCATTACACCTTGCCCTTCACAGGAATAATGATTTCATGGATGTTTTGGAAAGCCTCTAAACTAGTTCAGAGTTCTCTGTTAGTCTTTATAGCAAATGGAGCTTACTTGAAATACTCAAGAATATGTATGTTAGTGAACTTTTATTTCTGGGGTTGTGTTGGTATTGCTTACTTGAAATACTCAAGAGTATGTATGTTAGTGAACTTTTATTTCTGGGGTTGTGTTGGTAGCAGCACTATATAAATAATTACAGTGATAGTGAATATTGTGGGGGTGTCGGCAATAGCGACGGTAGAAGCGACAACATTTTTTGTGGAAGTAGAAGTGGTGGATTTGTGGTGGCCTGGGCTGAAAACAGGAGAATGCTGGGTGGTGGGGGTTAGCAATTCTGTGAATAAGAGTGACAATGGTTTGTTGCTGGCAGCAATGATTGGTGGTGCAGCAAAGAATAGAAGTTTTTAGATTAAACATCGTGATAAAATAGTTTTGGTCCTTCGTCAAAAAGGAACAATAGATTTTCAGTTGAATTGTGATTATGGTTTAGGGTTTGGTCGTACAAAGGATGTATGAGCTACTGAATTTTCTCATAGCTGTTAAGTCATGAGATTCAAATTACGTAGCTATTAATTCATGTTATTCTATTAGCAGGCACGAAGGATTATATCAGATCTCTTCACTTTGTGTCCCAATGCAAAAGCTGCTACTGAGGTTGCCTCAGAGGAGATAGAGAAGATTATACGACCTCTTGGTCTACATCGGAAGAGAGCAGCGATGATACAACGTTTCTCTCAGGAATATTTGGAGGAAAGCTGGACCCATGTGACTCAGTTGCATGGTATTGGCAAGTAAGTTAACTGATCCTTGACTTTTTAAACCCTTCTAGTAAATAATCTCCTTTCGTTAAGATCGTTGAATTTTAGTTCTTATTCTCTAGATTTCTGGAGTTTGTTTACGTGGAGAAGTTTTCTAATTCAGATGCTTAATAAGAGGAAATAAAATTGACCAGAACTTATCACCCCATCTTTTATAAATGCAACTATTTGATGATGACTAGGCGTGACATGGACAGCTGATTCTCTTATTGCTCATAATTTTGCGAACTGATATGGTTAAGCACATTGAAAACGACAGATTACCGTCTGCAATATCATAGTTCCCTTTCCCCTCAAGACAGTTCTTCTTCTTCCTCCTTTCTCCACTCACTTTCTACTTCGCAGAATGTTGCACAGAATTAGTTTATTTTGATTAGAAACTTAAAGTAATATTTTTATAACATTTGGCATGACTTTTGTTTCTCTTTATTGTTGTGCTAGGTATGCAGCTGATGCACATGCAATATTTTGTACAGGAAAGTGGGACCGGGTTAAACCTACTGATCACATGCTAAACTATTACTGGGGATTTCTCTGTAGCATTAGGGATACTTTGTGAACTGAGTTGACAGTATATAAGTCATTTGGGTGGTCTTATAGATCTAATTTATGTACATAATAGCTTGCCTTCTGCTTTCTTGTGCTAGCATGTGTTTTCTAAAGCTTAAATTGGCCAAACTTTGGAACTCAAATGAAGGGGAAAGTTTGCTGATAGGGATGCATCAGAGAAAAGAGAAAGGATGCAGATGCTTAGAGATGGAGAATAACAAAATATATTTTCGCATTCGGAGGTATTTTAGTTAGGTTTTACCCTTAATCACGCTGAGAACCTTAATAAAGCACTAATCATCCCCTGATGGTGCTTACTAGATGTGAATTTAGTTTTGATTCTTTTGAATACCGATGGGTTCCTTACCTTGAACCAATCCGAAAATTACCTGTTTTACTCATTGCTGCTGTTTCACGTTATTACACACGCACATTTAAGTGCCTGTACTTGTAAAATTATGCTCCCTCTATTCTTCTAGCACACGGGGCTCCTCCGTCGAGGAAACCGAGCCTTCACACTGTATAATGTACTAGTGCAAATTAGAATTTTCGTAAATACATGTAACTCTGAATATGAGGTTGCATTCAGCTTATAAATGGCTCATATTGAAGCAGGTTACAGTTGGCTTAATCTTTGTATGCGCGCAAGTTCCTACATTTTCTCTTTTTGGTGCTATATAGAGTGAAGTTAGAGAGGAAATATACGGTATTTTAGGAACTATTTCAAATATTAGTGGTATAAATTTCTCTCAAATAACTCATATCGTGGAGTACTTGTTTAGCAGTTTGTAAAGATTTTGCTGTTGTTACATAATAATTATGGGCCTTTTATAGATGTCATTCAAGTCCAGACCCATCGGCTTGGCTTCTCTTCACTGCAACGCTCACATTATGGTAAGGAATTTTGAACACTTTGGAAACTCCAACAGTCCCTTCCGTTCTTACTCAACTTCTCTACCTTATCCGTCTAAGTCTTCGGCACCAGAAGCCTCACTCGACGGCATGGCCGGAAGCTTCTTACTGGTGTTCTCCCTCCTTCATACGTGGACCATTAGATATGAGATTATATCTTGTCCCGCATGATTTGTTTCAAGTTTTCTATTTCGTCGTCTCGTTGCCATTGCTTATGAGCTGCTGCAAGTAAAACGTTAAAGAGATCTGTTTCTGGTACAAAAAACTAAAATAAGATCTAGCCCAGTTTGGTTTAGCATTTTAACAAGTTATAACATTTTTCGAATAATTTTTAGGCCAAAAAGTATTCAGTAAAAACCTTAAAATCAGATTATTTAATAATTTTTAAGAAAGTTATAGCGAAAAGCCAAAGCTGGCCTAAGGCAGCCTTTTAGCTTTTAAATTATGCACGAATCAGCACTACTATCCTTACTTAAAAGCAAAAATGCCAAATATTTAATTATATCAATTTTTTTTAAAAAGTATTAATATATTTAAATCATAGTTGACTAAAATATTTTTCATATTAGTTATTTTGAAGTAACTAGATTGATTCTTTATTGAAATTTTAAATTCAGATAAAAATAAAGTAAATTAAAATAAAATAAAATAAATTTAATTGAGTAACTAATTTAATTGAGTTTATTTTCATATCAATTTTTTTTTTTTAAAAAAGTATTAATATGTTTAGTATGTACAAATATGCAAAGTTGTAAAAAATATTAATAAACTCTTTCTATAAATATGTATAATTATATGATGATGTTTATTTTGATCATTTTATATTTACACAACAATTTAGCTATACAATTTACCAAATACTTTAATACAGTTTTTTCAAGTCACAGTACTTTAAAATTACAGTTCACTAAACACTCAGTTACTTTACGCTATTACATATTTTTCTTTTAGCACAACTATAAGTATTCTCCTTAAAATTTACAGTTCCACCAAATTGGCCCCTAGACTCGTTAGAGAAAGTTTTGACCTTTTCAAATTGGACGTTTGACCAACTCACACGTTTATTTATTATTATTATTATTCATTTATTTATTTATTTAACATCGTAGTAGACTAAGTAGTAACTCAGACTTCTTAACACACGATAAAATACTCAACATGCATGCTAACCTTCTTTAATTATTGAGATGCACTGGATTGGAACCACCCAAAAACGTGGACTCCACTAGTAGGATCTGCCTCTAATAAAATAAGTAAATATATTATAAAAACAAAAATAACAGCATACTCCTCCCACTAAGTTTATGGTGTTAAGTTGTGATCACAGGCGAATCAAATCATTTACTATAGAATTTATTTTGTTATAAATATGTATACATTGTCATGGACAATTACAAACCAAACATGGTATAATATGATATTTTTACTACTAAACACCAATATGCATGTAGGTTTTCCATATTGTTGAAGAGTTCACTGCAAAAAATAAAAAAATAAAAACCCCTTATGTTTGGTTTTCTACGACTTAAACTCTGAGTCTTAGTTTCTGCAGAAAAATATCTTCACATTTTAAAATTCTAAAAATTTGTACTCTCTGCTCATATTTTGACAAATTTATTTCTCAATAAATTGTGAATTCAAACCCAAATTATGTTATTTTTATTTTCAAAAAATTAAAATATTTAAAAAAAATATCATTTTGACTAACATAAAGTGGACAAAATAAGGATGTATGAATTTTTGGAATTTCAAAATATGAAGATATATTTTTTTTAATAAAAATAAAATCTCAAGATTTAAATTACAGAAAGACCAAACACAAGGTATTCTTTTACAATTAACTCTGGTATTGAAAGTAACATTGATATCCGCAAAATGTCACCCAAAATCTTAAAGCATCTGACGTAAGACGACCACAAAAGTATTGTTTCACGCTAACACAACCTTGTGTGAAAAATAAGATTCTCATATTAATCACCAGTTTCTTGACTCAAAAGAGGCCTGCATAATGGAGTTCCACTTCCTTTTCAGAAACGTGTCTTTTTGACCATATTAATTAATTATAAACACAATGTATAAATATCCTAAACTCTTAAAGATTTCAAAATGTATCTAAAATAATCTTCACATCGAATTCTTCCAGACGAGGTTCTGTATATGTGCTGTCTTCTTTGCACATGATTAACAAGATCAGTCTTTATTATAAAAAATCATAAATTAAATTAAGTGCATAATATGCAATTTTTATCCCAAAACAACTGCTCCAAAGACTCTTTCATGAGTTCAAGAGAAGATGTCACAAGCTACCGAATCAAATAAAACGATTTCCTCATCATTCCAGGAAACCTAATATATTTCCTATCAAGATCCTTCCATTAGAAACCGAATATAGAGTCTAATATATCTCTCTCACTCTCTCTAATACGTACATTTCAATTTGCAAATATTATGATTCGTAATAACTATCTTCTCAATTTCTTCTTCTTAGTCTTCTTCTTGTTCTCTTTGAACTGCTTTTCACCCGTTGATGCCTACAACACAGACCTTGTAAATGCCTTCAAGACGGGCCTTAATGATCGTAGCATCGTCCGCAAGGCCCTCAACTCAATCAATGATCTGAACCTCGGCTGTGTCCTCAACATCGACGTCCTTAATGCGTTACACGTCAAAAACATTATTGATACGCTAGACATCAACCTTGATGCGCTCAAAACCATTGGTGGCTCCAAATTTCTGGTTTACTCCCTTTCCTCTACATGTACTTCTTACTTTTCTGATTTATCTACTTTCACTTTCAATATATGGAATAATCTATAGAATTAATCTCGCGGTTAATCTTTGTGTTTCTTTAACTACTAATTGTAATTTATTTATAAACAAATCTTAACTACTATAATTGACATTCCTCAGGGTGTACAAAGAAATACCTGCAGTAGAACATGTCGGTCAGACTGTTCAGGTATATATATGTACATAAATTTCCATTTCAATGTTGCTCAATTTGGGAAAATGGATACGTTTGTCCTATAATACTCATTTTGGTTCTGTTTTTTCTTTGTCTTTTTTTTTTTTTTTTTCCCTTAATGGAAAAAAGTCCCTTTTGTATTGAGATATGGCAAGTACTGTGGGCTGTTATACAGTGGATGTCCTCTGGAGAAAGCATGTGATGGTCTTGATGTTTGTTGTATGGTGCATGATGCCTGCGTTGGCGAAAGTAAGTTTAGTCTTTTATTTATTTACTGATCCAGTCCTTAATCAATTTCACCAAACATACAACAAATGCTGTACGTAGAACATTATCATGATGATGATTATATATGTACAGAATATCTACCGTTGCCTAATTGCATGGATTCTGTAATTTAGAAATGCATCCGGCCATGTGATCAACTCATATCATGGACCCCTGAGTGCTGAAGATAAAGCCTAGAAATGGAGAAATAAAAGTGGATGCATGCATCTTATTTTTCTTGTACAAACAACGTCAATAACTTTCACCAAAGTGTAAAATCTAACACACACGTATATATATATATATATTGGAACATTATCCAGTTGGTATTTGATTTTTTTACCTATCTTTAGGTATTTCTTTTAACCGTTAGATCATTATCTAACGGTATTTAACAGTCATCATGATTTGAGTAGTTAGAGAAAAAAAAATTATTTAATATTCTTTCTCCCTATTTTTATAAAAAAAACGTGCATAATAAATTTTAATTGGACAAAATAATACTTATAAATAACGTAAAACAATAAAATAGTAATGAAGTGGTGCCATATATATATATATTTTAAGTTTTAGTTAATATAGGCATAGCTTGGCTGTTGTTTGCCAGCCCGTGGGTTGTTAATTTTCTCTTTCCTGATTTTTTTTTAATCTCTTGTATTTCTTTTTTTTTTTCCCTTCTTTATTAATAAAATTTCTTGACATGGAGTCGGGCGAACCAACATAAGTGCTCTCTTAGGTACTAATCTAATTAAGAGGTTCGAAATTTTTCCTATACTTCTCAAAATATAGGCTACTTAGGGGTTCAAATTCCTTCGGCTCAGAAAAAAACGTGGCTGAAATTTTACTGTTTGCAAAGGGCTTTCTCATTTTGAGAAGCATAAAATAATTCAGCATAAAATCAAATCCGAATTTAACAAATTAGTTCTTTTTAAAATGCAATTACTAGAAAGTGCTAAATTATCTATTTTTAGTGGTTGAGAAAGTAATGGAATAGGAAAATGAGACAGCGGATCTCAGTTCCACTTATTATATATAGATAGATTTAATCGTATTTTTTTTAATATAATATTGATTCGAAGGTAAATAATTGTGGTGCAGATGGCTATTTAAGCGAATACTGCAACCAAAATCTCCTTAACTGCATGACGGATTTGAAGAAGTCTGGAGGCCAATACCATACATTCGAAGGTAACAAATGTGATGTGAACAAGGTCATTTGTGATATTTCCTTTATTATTAAAATTGCTGTGCCCGCCGGTCAGTCTCTTCCCGACAAGCATTAATATCACACACAACTGCCTACTGATTCCTACATTTCTTTATCATGTATGCTTGATAGAAAATTTGTACGACAAAACATATATGTGTTTATGCACATGGATGAATAATTATTTAATTTAGGATAGTGATGGAATTTCACATAATTTATCACTTTTTTAATATCATCTTACATGACAAATGAGAATATCATCTTACATGACAAATGAGTTGTCATAATTTAAATGATGAATTGAAACTTACCACAAATATGTTGAATATTATATTTGTATCATGATATATATAGTACTACATGGATGGTAATTAAAAAGATTGGATATGAGGTAAGATCTTTGGCATTATTTTTTAATTTTATCTCTTTGATTTTAGTTAGGAAACAATTTTTACCTTGTATTTTTGATAATTAATACTTTCAACTTCCGCTTTATTATTATAATTGTTAATATTTTTGTTGGAGTATCTTCAAATTCTACTTCTGATATTCGTTGAAGGTGCTGAACTTAAAAAATTCCCCCTTCCCATCCCTCATCTTAAAACACCACTTTATAATTTCAAATTTAAACATTATTCACTCGGAAAAAAAAAAAAAATTTCTTTGTTCAGATCAAATTTGCTGCAAGAATCATACGATCCTTGATGTTTCCCTCGACAAAACCAAAATGATTCTGCTAAACAATCTTAGAAGCTACCAAACCTAATTGACAAGCCAACATTTTAGTACTAGCTTGACGGAGTAGGACAATATTATTAGTTAACGCATTTTCAGCTTTCAAATAAGCGCTATAAAGCTCACATTTACCAGAGACAAAAAGTTCTCGAACTGCAAGATCACATCTTTGTTGGGAAAACCGTACATATATGGTACATGATAAAACCATGAATAATGGTGACTGAATTAAAATAAACGACCTGTAGTGTTCATTCTTGTGTTTCGATGAGTTACATGAGTATAAAAGAATTCAAATTACTGACTTCTATCCATAAAGGACAGTGATGATGGCCATAATATAAAGAGATAGAATAGGTGCACAATTGTCTCGAAATGTATACTGCAAATGATATATCGTGCATTGGAATACTAGTCATATGATTACACAAAAAATATGATCATAGTCTTTTATATATATAGGGCACCAATCTAATAGGTATTTTTTTTTTTTTTTTTACCTATACATAGGTATCATTTTGACTAATGAAAATTTTTCTTGCACATTTTTTTATATTAAAAAGTAAGAGAGAGAAATAACATTAATGATGCACGTCTTTTCATGTACTTCATTTTAACCGTTAGATCACCATGATGATCCAACGGCTAAAAAAAAATACCTACTCATAGGTAAAAAAAAAAAAAAAAACCTACTGGATTGGTAATCATATATATATAGGCACTAATTCTGTAGATATTTTTTTATTACCTATCTATAGGTATTGTTTTACCGAATTAGAATTATTTTACACGTCTTTTTATGTAAAAAGATAGAAAGATAAAGAGAAAGAATTAAATATTCTGTATTCATTATTTATTTAGTTTTTCCAACTACTTAAATTATTATAACCATTAGATGATTATCTAACAGATAAAAAATACATACATATAGATAGCTAAGTGAAAAAAAAAACCTATTAGATAAAAACTCTGTAGATATATACATTTATATGTTGCATGACTTAGTATGGGACAAAAACAAAGTCTATTCCTAATTAAAGTATTTAATTGCTGACATGTAATATTTATTGACGCAAGTGACCTTGTTAATTTTCTTAATAGTTATGGTTAAGTATCTTTTATTCTAAAGGTCATAAGCCAATTATAAATTTGCCTGGCGGCTTCAATATGCTTAATAATTAAATTCAACGTGGAAAAATTAGGTGAAGTACACTCATTTAATAGTGAGTTTTAGAAAATACACAATTTTCAATAGTAATTAAATAAAATACATCCATTTTAAAAAACAGAGGTATACAAAAAGTTAAACAATGTGTCTAGGAACTTGACATAGAAAAAAAATGTACATTTAAGTATTTAGCACCAGATAGTGTATCGAGATTGCTAGACATAATGTCGAGCTGTGCTAGATGATATCGAGTAGCACTATACAAAGTGTCTAGCAACTCAAAAGAAAAAAAAATTGAGTCTTGAACTAGGAATGTAGACCTTTGATTAGATAAATGCTTGAGGTAATTTTGTATTTAAAATAATTAAAAATTTTAAAAAGTGTATTTATCAAAAAATTATAAGAAGAGGTGTATTTCCTAAAATACACTATGACAAAGGTGTATTATACAAAGAACCATATTTAACATAGGTTGCACAAGTCATAGTTAATATTATTCATAATTAAATTGTTGTTAATTCCTTCTATAAAACATTTCTATTATTTGGAAAGCAATTAAAAGTAGAATATGATCCATGTGACATGTGGATAGAATATCCATTAATTTTATTATGTAAATTTAAATTTTATTTTATTGAGATGTGTTATTAAGAAAGAGATTTAATAGAATTATATTTAACATTTAATTAAACAAAAGATAACTCTCATTTGCATAATAGAATATCATTTTTTCTGGATAAGTAATAGTGAAGAAATAATCATAGAATATTTTATTTAAAGAATTATTTCAAGGAGAAATAAATAAAGAAAATTTCTGAGAAAGGGATACAAAAATGTAGAAAGCTAGAACGATAAGATAGCTAAATGGGTCAACCCATTTAGCGTTAGGTGTGGACGCCTAATACTACAAGAAAAAGGGTCTATAGCGACGACAAAAGTCATCGCTATAGATCAGATTGTCGCCGTTATAGACCTATAGTGGCGACAAAGTCGTCGTAATTTTGTCGTCCCTATAGGTCCGTCAGTATAGACTCCTTATAGCGACGACATATTTTGTTGCCACTATAGATGATCTATAG
>JXTC01000138.1:70908-96876 GCA_002914845.1 Trema orientale | reverse complement strand
AAGAATTTATTAAATAAAATTTATAGCGACGACATTTAGGTTAAATATTTTATTTATTTTTTGTTTTTTTTATTCTTTTTACCATTAAAAAAATTAAAATTTATTAAGTAAACCCTATAACGACGACATTTGTCGTCGCTATAGAGTATATAATATAATTTTTGGCGTGAAATATGGCGCTATTTTTGCCGCCAAAACTATAACGACGACATTTTTATGTCGTCGCTATAGGGTCCTCTGATGTCGCCACTATAGATATCGTCGCTATAGGTTTGTTTTCTTGTATAGTATAGCTTCTTGCTAGCAATGTATGGCACCTCTTGGTCCGCTGCTAATGCATCATCTTTATAGTTTTTCGTATTTTGCTTCATCAAAATACCTATGAATAAAGGTTTCTATTCTTTAGTCCATTCAACCATTATTTAGAGTTCTCAAAGAAATAACTATGAAAACCCTAGTTTCACAAAAAGGTATAAGGGTACTTTCACAAATTTTCGAATAAAATATTTGTAGAAAATGAGTTATATCTGAAATTGGGTTCAATTGAAAAGTTTCTGAAAAGTTCATGATTTTTCATGAATTTACAGGCTTTAAGGACTTGGTAGCAATTACTTTTCTAAGGACCCACTTGAAAAAATCTTGGAGAGAGGGATTAATGTGCAAAGATAGGTAAAAGTACCCTATTTGCAGTTGGACACGTGATAAAACAGTCCCTCAATCTCTCTCTTCCCATTCCCTCTCTCTCACGATGTAACTCTCCCTCTCATTTTGCTCATCTCTGCCAACCACCAGAAGACCACCACTGATGGCGACGAACTAGGCCCCATGCGTGATGCACAGAGCTTCATTACCCTCCATTTAGCCTCCTCCAACCATGGCAACTGTCCATTCATTGGCAGGAAGAAGAACGGAGCCCAGGACCCTGTTCAACCATTTTGGCCCTTCACCGTGAAATCGGCCATTCTGGTCACTTATCGCCGCCACCACCACACAAAATCAATTACCTGGCTCTTATTCTCCAATAATTCTAAGATCTCGCTGCTTAATTTGCCTCCAGTCAGAAGACGAAGTTTGGCCATTTTCAAGCTTAATTTTGAATGGTGACTTTTAGATCCAATTGTTGGATCATCTAATTGGTGTTATTTAAATCTTAGTTTTGTTGGACAAAAATTCAAGAGTACAAACATCTTAAAGTACCTCAAACAATAAAAATAAAATGAAAATAAAAGGAAAAAAAAAAACGAATAGAAAATTAAATGACAAATAATAGAAAAAAAAATAGAACTAATAGCAAAATAATTAGAAATCAATTCCTTAGCAATGGCACTGAAATTTAGTGTGTTGTTGAAATACCAAATTAATTCTTTCCTATTTCCTTCCTATTTATATATTAGTTTAACCTAGTATAGTGGTAGTAAGAGTTGACTCCATGGGGAACTGGTTTAATTATTAAGCTATTAATCCTATGGTTTTATGGGATTTTATAATCTAAAATTAAACCTAATAAAACAAGAAAAATAAAGTGCAAATAAATAAATAAACAAATTAAACATAAAAGGGCAAAAGTTTATTCACCATAACTAGACACTCTTATTTAATTAATTATTAAATTAAATTACCTCGTAAATTGCACTGAAGCTCGCCCTACCTAATCTTTGCTTAGTTCATCGTTAGATAAAACGAGCTCTTTATGATCTTTTTCCATTAAACAACCTAGAACAAGTTGTCTAGATTTAATTTGATTGAAGCATTAAGATGAGAAAGATAGACCAATCTAGATAACAATCACACAAGTTCATATTATCTTTAACTTAGGTTTTGTTTTTCAAAAAAAAAATTACGCAATTCAATCTAACTGTAATTTTGATACTAATATTAGAAAACCTAGACAATTACGGATCTAGGTAACAATCACACAAGCTCGGATTATCTTTAACTTAGGTTTTGTTTAGGTTTTGTTTTTCTCTATAATCAAATAAAATTACGCAATTCAATCTAACTATAATTTTGATACCAATACTAGAAAATCTAGATAATTACGAAACTAGTTTCTATTCTAACTATAGAAATCTATCTAGTTCACTTGGTTGCATACCTAAACAAATCATAAATAGATATAGCATAAACAATAAAGTATAGAAGAACAATAATAATTTTGATAAATTGGCTAATATACAATCTAGAAAAACTAACCTAAAACCTCTTCCAGCATGTCTATAAAATTGGTTAATATTCATATCTAGAGCTTTAAAATCGTTCTTAACTTAACCTAAAACTTCTTCTAGCATGTTTATAAAATTAATAAATACAATCATCGTGCTAGAATAATAAAACAAAGAAAAAGGAAAGAGAAAGAAAAGAAAATGTTGGACGATCATTGGTGCGGAACTCCTGGTCTCCAAGTTTTTCTTCTCCTCTTGATTCTCTCATCTTCTAAGTTTCGATGTGTTTCTATGTGTCTAAGGTCTCCTATTATACTTCCATCTCTAGAGTGCTCTATTTATAATTATTGTGACCTTAGGAGCAATTTGGAAGAGTTTCATGAAGCCTCAGAATCTAAAAGCATCCAAACACCTTAAGTCGATGGAATTCACCAAAATTTCCCGATTATTGGTGCTGTGGTGCTCAGCTTTTGGAACTTCTCTCGAATTTTGTAAAAAAATCACTTTTCAGTCTAGTTCTTAGATTTTTACCATGTTTCAAATTAAGCCTCTTGATTTTTAGTCCATTTTAGACCAATTTCAGCTCTTTTTTAATCCTTTTCCTTAGAAACATCTACGAAACATAAAAAAAAAAAAACCTAGAAATAACAAGAAAACTAATAAAATAATACAGAAAAATCAATAGAAAAATAAGCATAATATGTACTCATAAACCTTTCCATGCTATATTTTTCATTGCATTCCAAGTTCTTTCATCGAATTTTGAGGACTAAATTCTTTTAAAGAGAAGAGGATGTGAAAACTCTAGTTTTCACATAGAGGTATTAGGGTACTTTCACAAATTTTTGAATAAAAAGTTGGTAGAAAATGAGTTAAATCTAAAATTGGGTTCTACTTGAAAAGTTTCTCAAAAGTTTTAGGTTTTTCCATGAATTTGAGAGCTTTAAGGACTTGGCAATTATTTTTTTGAGGATCCACTTGTGAAAGTCTTGGAGAGAAGGATTTATGTGCAAAGGTGGGTAAAACTACCCCACTTGCGGCTGAAACGTGCAGAGAGTCCCTCTCTCTCTTTCTTTTTCCCTCTCTCTCTCTCTCTCTCTCTCTCTCATGATACAAATCTTCCCTCTCATTTTGCTCATCTCTACCAACCACCGGAAAACCACTAACGGTGACTAATTAGGCCCTACGTGCAACACACAGACTCTATTCAGCCTCGTCTAACCATGGCGCGCAGCCGTCCACTCGCCGGTAGGAAGAAGAACGGAGCCCGGGACCCGATTAAGCCATTTTAGCCCTTCGCCTTGAAATTGGCCATTCCGGCCACTTATCGCTGCCACCAACACACAAAATAAATTATCCAGGTCATATTCTCCAATTATATCGGAGAATTCGAAAGTTAGCCATTTTTATGCCTAGCTTTGAACGGTGACTTTTAGATGCAACAGTTGGATAATCTAATTGGTTCTATGTTGGATTGTACTCGTCGAGAGAAGAAAAGCGAGATATGTATTGATCATTGGAGTGTTGTTGCACACCAGAACCCAATATCGGCAAGGCTCCTTTTTGTCTTGAAAGCATGCCGACCATTATCCTTTTTGCACCGGACTCCAATCCGAGCAAACAAGGAGTCTATGTATCCTAGCTAATTTTTATGTTACAGATACAGTAAAGATACACATAAAGATTTACTAATCAATTGTACTTTGATTACTAAGCCTAACATTATCAATCAATTTTACGTCTCATCATGAATGTTGTAATAGCATATTGATAAATATAAGAAAATGCTCGAAGGATGGAAAATGATTGAAGCATATAATTCTAGATCCCATGACATGTATATATATATTGAAGAAATTCGAGATAATTGCTACTCAAAATTTATGCTAGTAAACTAATTATTATGAGCTCATAGAATTAGATTTGCTACAATTCTGTAAAAAAATCTCGAAGAATCTATGATAAGAACTATTTACTTATACTATTAATTTGAGAAAAAATCCCCAACGATTTTATCTTGACATGTATGTTGATCAGGAGTAGTGAAAAAAAAAATGCTTATTCCTAATGAGATGATATAATATGCTTATCTATAAATTGTTCGTCACTTGACTTGAAAAAAGAACTTAACTTACACAAGGAATATGACGTAATAAATTATGGTCCTTAAGTACTATAGATATTTATATGAATCTTATTAAAGAAATAAGAAAGAAGTTTTTGTTTTGAAGTACTGTATAATTTGAATATACTATCTTGCTAATTTTGATTAGTATTTCTGATCAACATAAAATTTTAAAATTTGTTGATTACTCCGAAAGATGAATAATACATATATTCAATTAAGTGACAATTTGGAACAACTATTAAGTAAAAGAAATGTGTTTCTTGCTAAACAAGAAGAGTTCTCAAGAAAAATCAGGGAATTGGGTCCATTGTCATCGGATGCATTTGAAACGTATTAATTCTTGACCCTTGATATGGCTGTTAAAATCTTCTCTCTTTTTTCCTTCCTTTAGAACTATTGAATCTCATCTAATGCTCTATTTCTGGATAATGTACTTTTGTTACATTAGTTCAAAGTTCAATCATAACCAGGGAAAAAACAATTAGATATTAGAATTAAACTCCGAAGCATGTACCACGTAGTCAAGTCACATACCTCAGGCTGTCTCGATAATTTGCAGTTCATATTATTTTTTTCCTTAAAATCTTTTGAATCCCTTTTTTAATTTGCTGGAAGAAACATTAGAATCTCTTTCTTCTAATTGAAAGATCGAAAAAAAAATTTAGAGTTAAGGAAAAATGCAGAAAAATATTTTGAATCCCCTTGTAATTGATTAATGTAGATATACTTTCTGTTCACACTTGTTTGTATTATCAATAATAGTTCCTTTTCCTATTAATAAAAAATATTTTGCTGACAGTCTAATGGTGTTCTCTCTTCTATTGGAAATGCTAGGTATAAGCGGAGGAACATCAAAGAATTGAATAAAATGTTGCATAGTTGCGTTGAACAACTGCAGCAATTCAGCCATGTCAACAAGAAAGCACTTGATCAGTATGTAAATTTCACAGAGCAACGAGAAGAACTCCAGAAAAGGCAAGCTGAACTGGAGGCAGGTGATGAGGTATTACACTAGTACTTCACTGATGTGTCTTCTAAAAGGATGCTTTTTGTTTTATATCTGTTATGGTATATTTCATGCTTGAAGTATATAGGTAGCTTGAAAATTATATATCTTAAATTCTGCAGAAAATTAGAGAGCTTATATCTGTTCTAGATCAGAGGAAGGATGAGTCAATAGAACGTACGTACATTCAAAGGTGTTGCCAGGCACTTTCGAGTTAAGTTTTCTCTGAACTTGTACAAGGTGGGCATGGTCACCTGGTCATGATGAAGAAAAAGGTGCGTCGTTATAATGCAGCTTAACCTTTCCTCTTTATCTTTAGTACAGTGTGTATTGACTTTGCTGGATAAAATTTTTGCTTGGTAGCCTACTGCAAAGAAAGAGTATTATTATAATCTGTTAAAATGGACTTTGTAGTTTTTCGTATTTGTTTGGATATAATTTGTTACTTTTCCTCTGTAATTGTGCATCTTTACCATTTGTCCCTGGATTTGATGTCTTTGCGGGTTGAAGAAGGTGGTTTTGGTACTAGAAGCTCTGTTTCCTTGAACAAGGCTCTCCTCCATCGACTGGCTTGGAAACATATTAAAGACAATGGTGACATCTATTCTTTCGTGGTAACTTGTTCCCTTCGTGCATTGGGGATTCCGAGACTTATTTATGGTCATTATTTGTAAGGCCAACTCTTCGTTCTCATTACACAGAACTTCTTAAAGAGACTCGTTGGATTAGTGATGAACACTCTTGAAGACGTTTTTGCTTGGAAACTGGTTAGTTTGTGTGGTTGTTGACCGCCTGGATAACTGTAGGAAGAGTTTTACTGCTTGCATTCTAGATTATTATAAAGACGGTAGATGGGTTCTTAGTCCAACTTTTGATCTCGCTTACCTGGAGATTGCTAACGATGTAAGAAATTTACTGATTGCTCTAGAAGGTGCTAATGAACTAATTTGAATTCATTTTAATGAGATAATATCACTTTTATAGTACTTTGATATTTTGTTCAAATTTTACCTTGTGTTTTGGTTATTATCAACATTAATCTTTAGATTTGAAATTTGTTATAAATTTATATCCTAATACCAATTGATAGCAGTTAATTTATTAAGATGCTGTTTGAAAAATTGAAAATAAACTATATAAAAACTGATTCGATAATAAGTTTATTAAATTATATTGGTCAATTAACTGCTCTAAACTGGTGTAAGGGAATAACTTCATAACAAATATTAAATTTAAGAGTCAATGTAGATAATAACCAAAACATAAGGTACAAACTGAACAAATTGTCAAAAAATACAAAATATAAAAGTGATAATATTCTTGTTTTAATTTATAGGATAGTTTTAATATGGTTTAAAAGGTATTTTTTGCCGTTGGGGGAGAAAAATCTGGGTCATTTTCATTCCTCTTTCTCAATCCCTTGTGGTTTGGGCATATCCTTCATGGAAAATTACCAACAGAAGATCTTGGGATTAGTATATATACCTTCCATTTGTCATTTTTGAAGGGCTCATTGCGAGACAACTGATCTTTTTTTTTTATTATTTATTTATTTTTATTTGCCCTTCTTCCCTATTTCTATGCCAGTCTATTAATTCTTTATTTTGTGTTCGTCTTGATTTGTCTTTGTTGATGACTTTATTTGATGGATCTATGGATTCTTCTTTTCGTTTAAATTGGGTAAACTTCCATCGCCATTACATTACTTCTTACTACGTTGTTCGGTTCTCCTGAAATCAGTTGATTTTTGAGAACAATTACATTTCAATGAATTCAGATTTGGCTAAGATCATGATTAGGATTAGAAAGGCCAACTCTGTCAGATTGGGAGGTTGTAACAAGTTGTTAACAGACTCGATGATAACTCGTAGTCTTTGGGTCAAGCTTTATCCTCACAAAGCCCCTTCCATTTGACTGGTTTATTGGTTTCCTCCAAATCCTAGCTGTATTAAACTCAACATTTGTTCTTCTGAAGGAACTCTGGGTCATTCTGGTTGTGGTGGCATCTTCAGAACTTGTAGAGGTTTTGTGAAAGGTTGTTATGCGAACAATCTCCTGGTGGGATTTGCTTTTGAAGTTGAGTTATTAGCCATGATTGTAGGGGTCAATATTGCTTAGAGTTTGGAACAACCTTTGAATGAAATCAAACTCTTCCTTTGTGGGGCATATGATTAATAGAAAACCTTTTTTATTCCCATGGAAATTAAGGGCTAATTTACGTCAATGTCTCTCTCGTATTTGTCCTATGAATGCGACTGTTTCTCACATCTTTCTAGAAGGAATAATGCAACAGACAAGCTTGCTTTGATTGGTCTACAATTTGCACAGAAAATTTTGATAGCATTTTATTCCAAATTTTAATACAATAACTGTTTATAGAGATATGCATTCTTTGCCTTACTACGATGTACTCATTTTCTTAGCTAGGCTATTCTTATTAGGAAATTTAACAATTTCCTATATGGATATGGGTCACATATCATGTTAATTGTGTTGGGCTATTTTATTTTGTGTAGACCTAATAGAATTATGATTAAATGAGGATTGGGCCTAGAATATCCATTGGGTGTGGATCAAAATATGGACACTTATTGGATATCCAACTAGGGTTAATGAATACTCTAGTTGGGTTATCCACCCCATGGTTAGGTTAGGGTTATAGTCCCCATAACTAAAGAAAGAGGTGTTCATCTTTGTGTAGCCTCCATCTCTATCAAGAGAGAACTCTATTAGAGCACCTCAAAACTCTTCAAGAAATCAAGCCACCATAATTAACTTCCGCCTAAGGATCAATCTTCAAGTCTTCAATAAAATTTAGAGCTATAGATAGTGGTAAGCTCATTAAATCTTAACCTATTTATTTAGCATGAATGATCCTATATTAAGGGTAGACATTTGGTGTTGTCTACCCAATATATATTATAAATTATGTGTTATTTGATTTATTACTAACAATTCTTATTGATTTTGCTTAGTTCAATTCTGAAGAGGCACAGCTCGGTAGAGTTTTTCCTTTCGGGTGGTGATTCTATCACCTTTTTGGTTGTATTGTTTTCAANATGGTTAGGTTAGGGTTATAGTCCCCATAACTAAAGAAAGAGGTGCTCATCTTTGTGTAGCCTCCATCTCTACCAAGAGAGAACTCCATTAGAGCACCTCAAAACCCTTCAAGAAATCAAGCCACCATAATTAGCTTCTGCCTAAGGATCAATCTTCAAGTCTTCAATAAAATTTAGAGCTATGGATAGTGGTAAGCTCATTAAATCTTAACCTATTTATTTAGCATGAATGATCCTATATTAAGGGTAGACATTTGGTGTTGTCTACCCAATATATGTTATAAATTATGTGTTATTTGATTTATTACTAATAATTCTTATTGGATTTTGCTTAGTTCAATTCTGAAGAGGCACAGCTCGGTAGAGTTTTTCCTTTCGGGTGGTGATTCTATCACCTTTTTGGTTGTATTGTTTTCAAACTTTGTGCCTATTTTTTTTCTTCTTTTTATTTATAAAGTTTTTCTAGTTTTGAGTTGTTGACTGCGGGCTGAGAGGAGAAGGCTCTGGTGCTAATCTTATCGGTAGAGTATCTTCCCTCATGCTCTCGGTCATTCATTAATTTTTTTTTTTAAAAAAAAACAACAATTTTGGAGTTTTTTTACTGGAAGTTTGACTTCTTGTATTTTGTTTTTTTCAATTTACTTTGCATGTGATTATCAAGCAAGGAAGTGAGACGCTAGTAAGGTGCCAACCTAGTTGGGATATTTTGAGTCTTTTCCGATGCTTACTCACTGACCTTGATCGACTTTGTTCCCAAGTTATTTGTGTATATTCTTACAAATGAATTACAAGGTATTCGTACACAAAATTCTGTACAAACATCACAACGGTGAATATGGCAATCATGGACACTGCTTTGATAGGTTGGCAATTGATTGAGATAATAGTAACATGATAATTATAGTATTCTTAACATACCCTACCCCTCAAGCTCAAGAGAGTTGAGTAGAAACCGACTTGAGTTTGCTAAGCAAATAAAAGAAACTGAGTTGAGTTAGTTGATCATGAGAACTGATAGTGCAAAGTTTGCAAACTCCCTTGTTATAGATGATGTAGCATAAGATAACAATCAATCTCAGTATGTTTTGTCCTTCATGAAAAAAATCATTAATTGTGGGCAATCTGAGTACCTCTTTGACTATCACAATATATATATATATATTTTTTAAATATGGAATGACTCACAAATCTTGTAACAATCAATGCAACTATAGTAATTCAACGATATTTTCAGCAAGGGCACAATATTCAACTTTAATACCTGACCGAGAAACTAAAGTTTGGGTCTTACTTTGCCGAGAGGTCAAAGAATCACCCATAAGAAAGCAAAAATATAAAGCCGATCATGTTGCTATCTGTGAGACAAACTCGAGATAGGAGACATGAAGCATATTTGGGTTGACTAAGTTCGTAACAATTACATAGAGAGGAGACTTCAATACTAAGAAAATAACTTAGATGACCAAGATCTTTCATCTTAAACTGCTTGATAAGAAACTCCTTGAGTTCTTGAATACCAAGAATGTCATCACGAGTGACAATTAATCATATCAACATCCACTACAGAATTGTAGTACCTTTATTGTATGACTCAGTAATATAGCACAATCATAAGAACTTGGTTAAAAATCAGCAGTAGTCATAGTTGAATTAAACTTAGAAAACAACGCACGAGGACAAAGACACTCGTAAGCGTAAGGACTTAATTCCTATTGGATACACTAATTATGATTTCTAATCAGACAAAGAGATACCTACATCGATGTCTAGTTCAGTGGATGTTGAAACAATCTAGCACCGCTAATTCAATTATGGAAGCTAAAAGCATAGCAACTTGTAAAGCAGCTAAAGAAATATAGTTTGACTAAAAAAGTTCTTTTATGATTTGGAAGTTGTTCTAAATATGAATAAGCCATTGATTTTATACTGCGACATCAGTAGAGCAGTGGCGAATTCAAAAGCACCGAGAAGTTACAAGAGAGGAAAGCTGATAGAGAGGAAGTATCATCCGATTTAGAGAGATTATACATCGAAGAGACGTGACTATTATGAAGATAGCATCTGAAAACAACCTTACTGATCCTTTTTCCAAGATGCTTCCAGCGAAGACTTTTGAGAGTCATATGGAGGATTTAGGATCGAGAGACATGTCTCACCTACTTTAGGGCAAGTGGGAGATTACTATGCCTTTAAAGCACGTATATTTTAGATTTTTGCTAAATACAGAAAGTAAGTTTTCCTATTTGATTTTGTGCATACTTTGTCTATATAATAAGTATCTAAAAATTCCTAGTATATTAATGTGACTATAAATTTAGTATATAGGTATTATATGCATGAAGATTAAGTAATTTATAGATAATAAACTAAATATAGTCCGTAATAATTATTAAAGTTAAGATCTTTAATTAAATTAAAGTTAAGATCTTTAATTAAATATTATTAGTATAGTCTATGAACATCGAGAATATAATAGTCTTATCCGGACTATTAATGTAGTGACATTATAATAGATATACTTTATACAATAAGATTATATAGAACTGGACTAGATGTAATTTTGAATCTCACAAAAATTTTGTTAATTGTTGAGAATTCAAATAATGTCAAAAAATGATCATATTTAGATTAATTGTACTCCTGAATAGTTATAGACTCTTATTTATAACATTATATTTTTTGACCTACTTGTAAATGTTTGTTGCTTGAACAAGCCGAATTACTTGTATATTGGGAACATAATGAGATAGATAGTTAGGAATGTAACTTACAAATATAGAATCCATTCTTTCCTGATGGAAATTAGAAAGATGATTCCCTTGTGTATTAATTTTGAACTTAAATAATTTAAGTACTCAATTTATAATAAATTCATAAATTAATTAATCATTAGAGAATTAATAGAACACAAGGATAGAGAGATAATTGGAGTGGTAAACGAAAAATCAATCTATCTCTAATTATAAATCATCTATGGAGGACTGAACTACATGTAGTAATTGAATTAATAGATAGTTCGTTATTCTCTAAGTAAAATTAATTATATAAATTCAAGATTGCAATTCCAGATTTTTGGTGAAGTAATACTGGAATTAATAAATTGGGTTAATTAAAGAGTCTAATTAATTTTCAAAATTTATTAAAGCTTGAATTACCGGTCCATAGGTCTGTAATGCCACCTCTAATAGCATTGTGTTGGATATTATTATATTAATTATTACACACTTGATAATATGTCTAGAAATTTTATTTTTTTAATAATATATTATAATTAATAATAATTATTATCTATAAATTAGTTTTGAATTAATTAATAGAATATTGTGAATATCTTTGTAATTAGCAATATGAAAAATTCCATATTGCTAATATGAAGCTCTAACACTCCGACTACAAAGAGATTCTCTTTATAGTTGGTGCATAACACTCTCTAAAGATAGGATATTTTCCTAATATTGAAAATTGTAGAGATACTTTAAGAAAATATTATTTAGAAAATTTTGAAAAACTAAAACGTCCATTGTGAGGGGGTGTTACACACTAACTACAGAAGAGACTATGTAGGTGGCATGTAACCTTTTTGAAGGAAAGGAAATTTTATCGTTTTTAATTAATTTATGAAATTAATTAGACTAATCAATTGTTTTATTAAATTATTTAATTAAAACATATTTAAAAGAGAAACTCCAACACTAGAAAAGAGGGATATATAGAATTATTTTCTAAAAGCCTTACCAAATAGAAAAAGAAAAAGAATTTTTTCATTCTCTATAGAATCAAACCTTGCAATCTCATGTTTTGAGAGTATTGCAAGATAAAAAAAGTGTGAGATTATTAATACTGGTCTATATGTCCACATGTTCATCTTTTGGTGTTAGAGGCTTGGCTAGAAGCTCCATGGTTTAGCAGGCGAGAAAGCGAGGATATGCTTATAGTCATCATGAGGTATTGAATCCTTGTCGCAACCTAAACCCCAGTTTGGTTGAAAAAATGGAATTTCAGAATTAGAATTCATAAATTGTTTTAGAAAAGTTTATAAACTTCAATTTTCCAAAAAAGAAAGGCCAGTTGGTTTCAAAAACAATAACTTCTATAAAAGTTTATAAAAATCATATAAAATATAAATTCTCACAGTTTTGTGATCACCATTAGAGATAGATAAACAATATAAGTCATAAAACTTGTCAAAACATCATCATCTTCATCATCAATTAGGCACAATAATTATACAGAACAAATCCATATTATAGGCTATAGAGCGTTACTTCAAATCTAAGATAATTAAACTAGAAGTCTCCAAGTAGTTACCAACTACTAAAGTAGTAATAGAGTTTCCTCCAACTTATTCTGCTGTTGAGTAGCCTAGGTTATACTGAACACCACCTGAGAGAGAGAAAGACATGGGTGAGCATACGAATGCTTAGTAGGAATTTAATTACTACTTTATATGGATGTAATTTTCCAAACTTGTGTGCTTAGTACTTTTCTAAATCGATTTATAAAAAATCAAATTTACAAAGTATTTAGAAATCATTTTTAATCCATTTATACAAAACAAATCTAAAACCACATAATTATATGTAGTATAAATCAACCATGAATATGAGTGAACTCTCATCCTCCCTTCACGGGCCTATAATACCCGTTTACTAGAGGTACCCAGTATCCTGATATTACCTAGGGGTGTACAATCTAAACCCTGTGCAAGTTCCTAAGTCTTTCGCCTAGTGGTGCAACAACTCATCATTGATCTAAATTTTTGTGATGCAAAAATGAACTCAAATGTGTGATCCCATAGTATGTACATGTATTAGAGTTTGAAATAACCATACATCAGAGATATAAATAAAATCATACTTTAAATTCTAGTCGGAATTTATTCTTAGATTTAGTGAAAAATGAGTAGCATAATAACCGTATTTTTCCAAAATCATAATTACAAAACCTACATAAATCATTCAATCTAATCCTAGAACAATCCAATATATCTTAACAATTCATCAATTAATAAAATACTCATTTAAATCATCCAAATTCAAGGATTTCTATATTTTTCCAAAATAAGACATGTAATGCATAATTCAAATCAAAACAAGTATAAAAACTAGGTAATTGAAACCCTGCTATGCCATGCTATACCAAGCTATCAGCACTCGTGGAATCCCCCCATTGGTCAATCGTGTGCTTAGGAGGTATTTTAGGAACTAACTTTGGGATAGTTGTTGGAATAATGTCCTATAAAGCAGTTTATTATTTTGAGTCTTGACATTATAAACAATTTATTATCGGATTATTTGTTATCTATTTGTTATTAATAAATTCTATATTATTTTATTTATGTCCCATTGATATACATGTGAAGTGTATGATTATCTTATGCAAACATCTAAAGATTCCAAGACATATAATGAGTAATAAAGAATATTCGTATGATGAGTTCAAATATCGGAGATATTATATTCTTTATTTCATTATGTCTAAATTAAATTATTTGGATACTGCATATTGAAGATAGAATACTTTACTATGCTATAGAATGTAGTGTTGTCTATTTTCATAATGAAGTCTCCAATTATTGAAGTGAGTCTTCGGATAGAAACACTAGTGTGTTATAAGAAAGTTATAATAGCATCGAGCAAGACTAAGTGAATTAGAATTTAAGGTTAAGTACCGTAACTTAAATTTCTAATTTCACTAATCTAGTACTATTGTAGAAAACTTTAATTCTAGTGATTAACGAACTTACTTTCATGTGTTTTGTTTTGTCTTTTTGAGTTACTAAAGGACTAGTTCCGATTTGTGGTTCGAACTCCGGTATCTTGGAAGATAAAGTGTATGAAATGTATAGAACGTTTTTCATGATGGACGCCATACATATAATGTCACTTTGAGTTTTTTTAAGTACTTAGATAATATAAACCAGGGCTTCGGTATTCACTGTGTGAATTTGACTGTGTTGGTAAATAAGCAAATACAAACACCGTAGTCAACTATTATCTATTAGATGAAAAATGGCAACTCAAAAGTAAATATGTACTAGAGGAGTAATATGGTAATTTCACCCTACTAGTACGACATTTGCATTGGGGGTACGTCTACAGGTATAGTATATGCTAAATGGATCGAGCTAATTATTTGATAATAAGCTTCACAGAAAATAAATGACATTTAGTCCAAAAGTTCAATATTAGGCCTATAGTGGTGTGCCCCAATATTAATGGACAAAGCCCAATCATAATTATAAATTAATTATGATTGTGGGTATATGGTCCATTGGAACTTGGGCTTTATGGATCCATCTGATCCCTTGTCTAGCTCAAATTAAAGCCCAATAATTGAGCCCAACAAGCCCAATAAGCCCATTAGGATTTACTAATCTCTCTATAGTTAAGAGAAAAGTTCTCTAACTGCTAGTGGCATATATTATACGAAAAACACACCCTTGAGAAGAGTGTGTTACACGAAAAATAGAGAGAAGGAGAGCAGAGAAAATCGGCCAAGTCTGATTCACCATCCTTAGTGTTTTCGACCATCTCGGAGAAATCGGTTCGAGAAGATTGTCTTCTTGTTCATCTGCGGATCTCTTTGTTGGGAATCAAGAAGGTGACTATCCATCGGATCAATCAAATGACTTTCGAGAATAGACAGGAAGACGAGAAGGTTATGGAGCGAATTCGGGTATTGTTCTTGTCTAGTTCAAGAGTTAATTTATGTTAGATCATGATCCGAAATATTTCGTAAAGAGAAAAATTTTAAACGACCAATTTCGCTGCGTTTCTAGATTTTACAAAACTATGGTATTCTTGAAAATGATTTTTTGAAAATATTTTTTAGAATTTTATTCTAGTAAACACCAGCAATATTCACTCTTTAATGGAGCTTCAGATGGCTAAATAGATACACTATTGCATTTCTAGTGCCCAAAATAGCTAAGATAGCTATATGGCTCGCTCAATTACGAGCTGGGGCAAAATCCGACATCTGGCACCTAAACCGAGGCATTCCTAAGCTCGTCGAGGCAATTCTATATATATATATATATAAATATCAATCTTCATATTTTCACGAGTATAATGCAAAATTGACAATAAAATTTCATTCTGAAACCTCGAGCAAAAGTTGACATTTTATACTGAGAATATTCAAAATAAATAAGAGTTATGCTAGTTGCGCTATCTTTTGCACTCTCTTAATCTCACTACTTGATACGTGGATTATAATATGGTTTATTATATTATTAAAATATTATATTGAATAATAAAAATCACGTGTCAAACAGACTGGAGAGTATAAAAGATATTGAGTATAAAAGATATTGAGTAAAAGACTGTATTTAATAGTCCATAATTAACAATCATGGCAAATCTTCACCGGGGCAGAGTTAAGGGGCATGGTGTTTACCTTCGAAGTGAGATGAGTTAAACGAGCCAGGTGGTTGGACGGAGTTGTGGCAGCACCGTGAAAATCACGGCATTCCTCCCTCCTCACTAGCGTTTTGCGGCTCCTCTGTCGTCGAGACTCTGGCAGTGTAGGGTTTTTTTGAGGCGGTGGTTCGGTCGGAGGTGGTGGCTTGGTGAGATGATGGCCAAAAGTGCTCCAATCTGGAGCTGTAGGGAGAAGATGTGGGTTTTGGGGTTAACGGGAGAGAGAAATATGGAAAGAGAAGGGAATTAGGAGCTGGGGGAAATAGGCCGCATGTTGTCCTTATCTAGTCAACACCTTTTTAAAAAGGGATTTTTTTTTATATTACCTTTGAAAATTGAAAAAAATTATATATATACGGTACTGTAACAGAATTAGTTTCCATACCACATCTAGTTGGTATTTTCGAAAAAGTTAATAACAAAAATCGCAATGGCAAAAGTTGTAATTAAAACTAAATTAAAACTAACTTTTTTTTAAACTCACGTATATATTAAAAAGCACATATGATTTGTATTAGATGAGTGGCAAGTGCCATTACTTTTTATTTCAAAGCATGGTTCCAATCTCATTTCCGTTCTTTTTCTCATTTTATTTGTTTTATATATATATATATATATTAACACATTTATATGTTTCTTTTGAGTGAAAACGCATTTATATATATGAAAAGTTTTTAACAATTTCTAAACTTTTATGCTAGTCAGTACATAGTTTGAACTTTGATCCTTTTTTGCAACTCTATCCATGTGCATGGTTTGAATTTGGTCACAATTTTTTTTTAAGGTTCCATTTTTTTTTAACTCTTTTATTCAATTGAAAAAAAAGCATCCCTCTTAGCGACAAAAGAACTTTTTTCTTTCGTTAGGAATATTAATACCTTTTTTCACTTTAATTTGTATAGAACGAGAAAAATATTTTTTAAAAATTTTTGTTTAATTCCTTTTTTTTGTTAATAATTTTTCTATTTAAAATAATAGTTTTTTTATTTGAATTTTTATGGAATTTATTATTATTACCATTATAGAAAAAGAGAAGCCAATAAATTACAACCGTAATTTTTTAGGTTATTATAGATAACTAACCATCTTAGCATACAACAAGTATTTCGTAAATTATTGTAACTACTTATGTTACTAGTAGCTAGTACAAATTATTGGTTTCCAAGATTGATATCTACTTATAAGACTGGTTTTATATAAAACCAATTTAGTTATTCGTTACTCTAGTTACTAATTACCAATTTGTTACTAGTAATTAGAGTTACTGGTTACTAGTTACTAGTTTCTTTATTTATTGGTTATAGAATTACTGATAACTAGTTAAAAGTTTCTTTGTTTATTGGTTGTAATTCTTATTACCACTAACAATTTGGTTACTGGTTACCAGTTACTGACTTGATTAATGGTAATCAATTTGGTTTATGGTTCCAAACTAGTGGTTAGTTATTAATTATAAGATTAGTGATTAGTTACTAATTACTAAATTGGTTACTTATTACAAGACTGGGAAGTAGTGGGTACCAGTTATTGATGTAGTTACTGGTTACTAGTAACTAATCTAGTTACCATTTACCAATATGCTTACTAANATTAGTAATCAATAACCAATCTGATTATACTTACTAGTTTCTCTGGTTATTGGCTATTAGTTTTATTACTATTAATAAAATTAATTATTGGTCACCAGTTACCCATATTATTGGTAACTAGTTTGGTTACTAGTTTCTGAACTGATGACTATTACCAGTTACAAGACTAGTATAATTTATTACTACTAGTGACAAATTTGGTTATTGGTTTCCAAATTGATTGCCAGTTACAAGATTGATAATTAGTAATAGCAACTAGTAACCAATAACTAACTTTATAATTGGTAAACAATAATTATTTTTATAATTGGTAACTAGTAATTAAATTGGTTACTAGTTACCGAATTGGTTGTTAGTAACTAGTAAGCAGTAACCAAGTAACTGATAAGCAGTTTCTAAGTAACTAGTAACTATAATTTTTAATAGTTAATAGTAACTATTCTCTAGTTACTTGCATTTTTGTTTTTATTACCGATTCATTATAGTTAGTAGTTTCTAATAAACCATCAACCAATTTGGTTATCGGTTATAAATTATCAATTTGATTACGAGTTATCAACTGCAAGAATAGATATTTGTTACCAATTACAAGATTAGTTATTGGTTATCAATAACTAGTCAATTTGGAAATTAAAAACTAGTAACTAGTTCTTCAAATTAGTATTATTGGTAACTAGTAAAAAAATAAAGTGAAAAAGGAAAATATTTTGAAAAGAAAAAAAAATGAAAGAGAGAAAAAAAAGGGGGAAAATAATAAATAAATAAAAAAGAGAAAAGAAAAAAATAAAGGAAAAAAATTGTAGCTCATTATCCTTAGTAAAGGAAAAAAAAAAGACATAAAAGAAAAAAAAGTTAAAAAGAAAATTAAAAAAGGAAAAAAAATAGAAAAAGGCAAGTGAGATTCGAACCATGAAATGAAATAGAGAATAAAACATACAGGCCATTAGACCAACTAACTTTTAAGTTTAATATCAAACTTTGTACAAAATATAGAATCTTTTAATTACAAGTCTGCCACGGTGCTTTTTGATTTAACTTTTCAAATATACTAAATACATGCGATTCGAAAGTTGATATTTATTTCCACAGTATATTTGTAATTTTTTTATATTTTTATCGGTAATAGCCTAATTATCCCATTTAAAAAGTCGATTTTTTTCCCTACTCCTTTCAATTCACTCATCATTTAGGGCCCCAAGAAAATCGCCATTTGACCCGACTTTCATAAAATTATTTCCTTGAGGCCCAAATTCACAATTTAATCATTTTTCGGCCATTTAATTAAATTTTGACCCAAAAACAAATGAAATTACTTCAATACCCTTAATAAAAATCAAGGTCTTCACAATTCTGTTCTTTTATAATCTGAATTATATGATTAATACTATAAACTAATATAGACCAAAGTTTCGAGAAAATATTTTAAATATGCGCGTCTGTTTTTCTACCGCAAATCTGATTTTTCAACCAGCATATAGTACTGGGATGGCTCATCTCACAAAGATGTAATTTTGCTGAAGCATGTTAGAAATTTCTCTTAAGTGATGAAACTTTCTATGGTCGTTCTTGTTCTCTGCCATTGATCATAACTTCCCAAAAGTGGTATAGGTTAGTGATTTTTCCAAGCTCAACAAACTAGAAATGTTAATATGATATTTTTACTACCTAATATGATATATAGATTTCCCCGAATAGCTAACGGTAATTTTAAAATCCATATGCCGGACATCCCTGTCTCAAACTTTCAAATGTCAAAACAATTCAACATATGACAACCAAATCCATTTGACGCTAACACAATGTTCTTTGAAAGTGAGACTCCTTTCTAAACGTTTGCTGACCCAACAATCGATCCACACATGGATTTGTAATGTGAATTTTTTTTTGAAAATAATTTCTAATGCAAGTTAAAAAGCGGCTCTTTGATTGACCATATTACTATTAATTAAAAAATAATACATACATACATACGAGCTTTTTTTTCATTTTGCTAATTAAAATCATATCATCCTTTAAATTAGTTCAAAAATAGATTCCTATTTAACAAGTAAATTCTTCTAGTTTAAAAATAAAATAAAAAAATCAAATCATATCTCAAATATTAGTATTCAATTCAGATTTTTCTAGACCATGTGCCTGCATTGCCGTGTGCTGTCTTCTTCGGACACGACGAAACTTAATTTTGTTCTAATTATAAATAACATAAAAATTTAATGCATCAATGCAAATGAAAAATAAAATTTCTTTATTACTCTCTCTCTTGACCTAAAGTTATTCACATCTCTGCACATGTATATATTCCTCCATCTCTGCACATGTATATATTCCTCTCATTGCCTGTATAATTGAGAACTTTGCAATAAAAACAATTAAAAGCACACTCTAATTTACATCTCTCGCTCTAGATTTCCTTTCTTTTTACCAAAAATGGTTCCTAATTCACAACAAAACTTGTTGAGTTTAACTCATACAAATCATCTTCTTCGTTCCTTCGTCATTGTCTTATTATTATTCTCTTCTAACTGCTTTTCACCAGTTGATGCCCTCAAGCTCGACCTAGCTAAGCTCAAAAGCGGCCTTCAAGCCCTCCATATCGGCCGTGATGCCGTCAAAGCCATCAATAACTCCATTACTAGTGTGGTTTGCTCGGAACCCCTACTTCTGAATTTTGTGACCGATCTAATTATACTCTTCTTATCATAAGCTTGTACAGTTAATTGATTCATAAACGTTCCGCAGAGTAAAAATTGCAGTAGAACATGCAAGTCAGACTGTTCAGGTACGTATAATGTAAGTTAAATTTGAATTCATGTTTTTCGATTGGAAAAGGGTATGTAAGTTCTAAATAAATCCTTTTTTTTTCCCCTTTTATTTTGGCGGAATTCGAAAATTTAAGTCCCTTTTGTACTGAGATATGGCAAATACTGTGGGCTGTTATACACTGGATGCCCTGGGGAGAAACCTTGTGATGGTCTTGATGCTTGTTGTATGGTGCATGATGCCTGCGTTGACAAAAGTAAGTTTCTCCTTTTATTTATTTATTTATTTATTCAACTTCCTTTTATTTATTTATTCAATTTATTATCATCAAACGTAGGATCAGATCCACAATGCTATAGAGCATTGTGAGTTTTCTTTTTTTCTTTTTTCTTTTTTTTTTGTTGAGAAAATATAGAGCGTTAATAGGAGTTGCGTACATTATTTAGTTGTTGTTGGAACTTATTGAATGTCTGAAAGTAGTTTGATCCTAATATATAGGATTCTGTAATTTAAAAATTTATTAAAAAGAAGGAGGGAATATTAAATACAGTTTAATAAGTATTAGTTCTCACATCAACATCAACTATATAATGTGTTATTAGAAAGCTAGCTAGAACCTTGGAAAAAATTAACTATGGAGGAAGTCTCATTTATGTTCCCAAATTTTGAAATTTCCCCATTTTAGTGCTTAGACTCTTTAAACTATTCTTTTTTGTTTTTTTTTTTTTTTTTTTTTTTATTTGGGCTAACATTTTCCATTAATTAATTATGAAAGGGACTAAGGTGAAATTATTAATAAATTAACGAACAATACCAAGTATTTTTTTTAATAAGAAATTATTATTTTGTGCTTAAGTTAACTCAAAGTTAATCATGAGATATATATTAATGAGATAATAACTGGCTAGGGACTAATTGGGAATAATCTTTCTTATAATCGTAGGCTTAGCTTAGTATTAACCATATCTCTTCCTAATATGGAGGGTCCCAAATTCAAATCCACACTCCCTAAAATAGAAAAATAAAGGGAGAAAAAAATCATCTTTCTCAATAGTTTAAGGATTAATAAAACAATGAATTATTTTATTTATGTACATCATTATCATAAAAGAATCCAATATTTTTTTTGGCACAATACAAAAATCAACCCATCAGTTATAGGTAAATATCACGTTTGACTCTTTGTTCTCACAAAACAAATCCTTCTAAAAAAAACACTATCACTTCCACAATGTTTAGTCTAATTAGTACTGTGAAATGTCTTAAATACCCTTTAACATATTTTTTTTTAAAAAAAAACATTTTTATAAATTATAGTTAGTTAACCAATACTCCAATTTTCTCATCTTTAAGAAAACAAAAGAAAGAAAAAGAGTAGAAAGAAAATCCTAATATACGATTAAAGGGATATACTTCTTCAAAAAAAAAAAAAGGAGTTATAATAAATAAATTATTTAGGGTTCATTTAGGATTGATTATGGCTGCTGCTTTTAGCTTTTAAAAGTAGTTAGCGAAACAATCGAGAGTGGGGACGTTTGGCAAGTTCCTGCTTTTGGTCACCATATTCTGAAAGTTGTTACGTAACTAGTAATTTAAGCAGAATTTGAGAAGCAAGATAATAGTTGTTTTTCAAAGTTGATTCTACTTCTATAATTTAAATTGTTTAAAATATCACTTTACAACACACATAATCTATAGTTTACTAAATACGTAGATGCTGCTTTTAAACAAACACATCAGTTTTGTTGATTAAATTTGCCAAAATACCTAGACCTTTTTTCCCACAACTGCTTCTTACTCACAACACATCTACAATAAGACTACAACACAGCGATATCAAATAGGCCGTTAATGACTTTTATGTGTTATAATGTTGTTTGCGGGTAAGGGTCTTAGTAATATTTCTAGCCATAGTTTTACCGAAATTTGTGAGAGGGGATAATTTTTTGAGAAAATTTTATTTTTTATGGTAATTTTTCAAAAATAAATTGAAAAATTCTGGATTTTAATTAGAAAAATATCACTTTTAAAAATATTTAGGAAAAAAATTACTTTTTATTAATTGATGAGATAAACTTGATTGGATGCCTCAAGTAACTAGATTGGTTATCTCAAGTAATTTAACCAATTATCATTGAAAAATATTAGTTTCAAAGAAAAAATGGTATTTTTCTAAATATTTTTTGAAAGTGTTATTTTTCTAAAAACTTTTAAAAATTATTTTTTTTAAAATCAATCTAAAAGTTTTCAAAAAATTCAACTCATCCGGGATTTTTCAATTTTTGGTACTTTGTATCTGAAATTTCAAAACATATATTTTCTAAACGTCATTACTTATATATATTTTTTTCATACATATATACATTTATTCGATAAAACAGTAATTAGAAAGTAAATAATTGTGGCTGCAGAGGGTTATTTGAGCAAGGAATGCAATCAAAATCTCCTAAACTGCGTGAAAAAATTCAAGAAGTCAGGAGGCCAAAATCAAACATTCAAAGGCAACAAATGTAACGTGAAAAAAGTCATTCGTGATATATCAGTTGTTATGAAAGTTGCTCTGCTTGCTAGTGGATCACTTCCCGATAGGCATTATGTTCATATATAATTGTTTAGTACGAATTGCTACATTTTTATAATTTTGGAACACAAAACATGTATTTATTTAGTCATTTACGGATTAATTAGTGTTTTGTACTTTGATTTATGATATTATATTACCTTAAATTTTGTAATTTGTAATAGATACTTTCAAATTCGAATTTTGGTGTACCCAAAGGTGCTAAACTAGAAACATGGGAATTGTAGTAAAAATTACCGAAGTTCTTATGAAATACCTTGTCTTTTAACACATCTTGATGGAATATCGAAGGAGAGGAATTGGGTTTGTGTGTATGAGTGGTCCGGAATTCAAGTCCCCATAAATATATAGTATGCAAATTATGTGCTAGGGCTAGTATAGCTATTGGATATTTGGATTTGAAGCTCCAGTTTTTGAAAATAATGTAGTTCGAGAACAATACGTTGCGGCATATGCATATTTGGGAGTGAAGTTAATTTGGCACAGAAATTATAGTAAGGAATTGTCGATTATGTTCACTCTAATGTGCGGGACTTATTAGGGCAACTTCCTTGTGAGGTATGTAGTATGCACTAAATATTTTGTTGTTTTTGTTGATGATTTTTACTGAAAAGTTTAGATTTATATTTTGAAGACTAAAGATTACGTGTTTGGAGTTTTTCTTAAGCTTAAATAGATGATTAACACAAACTGCAGGCAGAAAGATCAAACTACTTAATTAGATTAAAAAATGGTGTAGTGATATATAGTACTAGCAATTTGTTTCTTGAAGTTTGCCAATATGAAAATATGATGCTTGATATAATTTAAAATAAGAACACCAAAACAGAATAGGTAGCATAACAGACTTTTCTCGAGAACGCATGAATCATGATATGGTTTAAAATAAAAACAATTATTATTTTATTCATAGATTATTAGAATTCAACATAGCTCATTCCTAAAAAATAAAAAAAAAAAAAAAATTCAAATAGCTCAAAATTATATATCTATTACAATTATGGAAATAAATGGACGTGCCTAGGTACTCGAGCTTTTCCTCCAGCTCCTTGATTCTTCTTCTTTTTTTTTTTCCCAAGTAAAAATGCAATATTAAATGCCTACCGGATATAAATTTACTTGTTAAAATTTTAATAATTTTATTTAATTCAAGAATGTAGTTTAGATTTTAGTAGAACAACTCCAAAACTACTAAAACAAATCCACTTGTATAAACTATTAATTGGAACTGGGAATTGTCTACTAAAAGCTAAATTTAAATGTCTATTTAGGTCCAAAACTTACGCTAATCTTACTTGAATTGCATTAGATAAAAATTCGAGAGCCCAAATAAAGAAGGAGCTAAAATAGCAGGTGGACCTGGCCCCTAAGCTTGCATGTATTGCTCCTGTTGGGACGGTTTTCCCAACTGTCTTCGTGTCTCTGCTGCTTCTGACTGTGTCCAATATCTGAGTGGATCGGAGGGGCCCCGGGGGGATATCTGCAAAGACTCTCCGATGCTTAAGTCAGATATCGGCTCTAATAGATCATGAAAGTGGAATCATAAATTACCTTCTTTTCTTGTTCCAGTGCGGGCGATATTTATATCCTCGGAATCGGGATCCAATTCCGAGGTTTCCTTTCCCGTGTCTTAGCTCGTTCCTGGAATCACGGCTAAGATTGGTACGGTTTGTTCCCTGTCACTAGATTCGACGTGAGCCCTGACATGGAGCGGCGTCTACAGTCCCGCCGTCCTCCCAGGGAGATACAATTAATACACACACCTACCCAGGATCGCATTAAATGCTTGGTCTAGGTCTGGACTGCGCGTTGCCCCCGAGGGTCTTCTAGCGGAAGACCCTTGAGGCTCCCGACCCCCCAAGCTGTTAGGACAGGGGTCTGGTTGGGCCGGGCCCATCCCAGATTTGGACGGGCCCTGCCTTGTCCCACCTTGACAGTATGGGCCTAAATGTCATCACGTGACACATCCGTGGTTCCCAGATGGTTTCTCTGCCCACGTGTCAGCTAACCGTCCCCGGTTTCGCTCCCTATCCACTGGGACGTCCACGTGGCGCGCGTTATAAAAGCGGATCCCACAGCTCCCACAAGGGCAACCTAATAACAGGGCTAGCCGAAACCCCCTAGCTTGCGTAGTGGGAGTATTTATATCTCCTCATGCTTCTTAATTTGAAGAGATAATAATTTGCAATTTAACTTAAACTTATTAGTTTGGTGGCTGCTGCCACTCTAAAAGCTAGAGAGAAAATTCGTGTGACACAAATTTGTAAACGTAGCTTGATGAGTAATCAAAACTGGGATCTACATATAGTTTAATAAAAATCGAGGTGATTACATACTTTTGCATTTTAAGTTTGGTGCCTAGGAAAGAAAATTCATTAGTCAAGAGGCATTCTTGAAGTACATCTTTTAATGGCTTTATATATGTATCAATAACCCTGATTAATATTGAGAAAAGAAAAATTCAAGAAAAATTTTGTGATTTGCCTTCCGCTGCAAATATTTTTTATCATGTTTTGTGGAAAATAAATTCAACGGCTATGAACAATGAAGAGGAAATACATTTGGGAACAAAATGGCTGTGTGTTTTTTCCGAAACAAAACTAGTAATCAAGCTCAATATGCTTGGTATGAACATGAAAAACAAGAGATATTGTCCTCTAAGCCTGAAAAATAAGATTGTAATGTGATGGAAAGAATCAAATAGATTTACTGCATAGGATTTGAGTTGTAAGAATTAGAATTCTTCCTAGGTCATGCAGGAGATAATTAGTCATGTTAATTCTGTGGTAGTGGAAACAAGAGCTCGATATTCAGCTGGCGCTTGAATGAGTATAGTAAGTTGTTCCTTAGATAATTACTATGAAACAAAATCAGAGCCAAAGATCAAAGATATAGTAGCTTGTGTATACCATGACAAATAAGAGAGAAGTCGATCAAGTCTGCATCATAAAAACTATTTAAAGTTAGAGAGCCTTGAGATTATTATTATTTTTTTAAAAAAAGAAGAAGAAAAAAAGTTTTTTTTTTTCATTGATAACCATGCAATCTCGTCTTGAACTTTTCATCAACTTGTAATCATCACTATCACCAATTAAGTGTCCTTCATTGTCTTCTTTGAATTCTTTTCATAGTTTTTATTCTTAAAATTTAAGTACTTTCTTCTAATATTTCTTAGTACCTGGAGCAATGTCTTCTTTCTCAGTACTGTCTCCAAATTTCTCTTCTTGAGTGGAGGATTTGAAAGTAACCACATTCTTTT
>JXTC01000138.1:57089-70717 GCA_002914845.1 Trema orientale | reverse complement strand
ATAAAATTTTAAAATACTATTTTTTATAAATGGTATTTTTCCAAAATAAAATTTTGCAAATGATATTTTTTCTACATAAATTTTTAAACATGGTATTTTCCTAATTAATTTTTTGTACTTACCAAGCATGTTTATGTTTTTTGTTTTTCAAAACTAGAAATAATTTAGTGTGTTACTGAGCAAGTTTTCTATTTTTAAAATATAAAAACGTAACAAGATTTTTTTTTATTTTCAATTTTTATAAACAAAAAATTGAAAATGTATCCAAGCATGGCCTTAGTCTTTTTCATTGAATTTGTGTCTTGATGCGTGACTTCAAGAATATTCTATATTTCATAAGTATTTTTGGATTTTTCAACATTATTGCATATTGTATATATCTATATCCACACCAAAAATAAAAAATTTATAACTCTAGCATTCTTTGATTGTAAAGTACTTAATTTTATCATTTTCATCATCCTCATTAATTCTTTTTCCAACGAACTTATCATCCACATTTTTCATAAGAACAAATGGACCTATCACAAATAAAAAACCAAAGATTAAAGATAAACAATCATTTTTGTTTTCTAATAGTAGAAATTGGTTTCATTAAAAACTAGTGTATAGTACGTAGTAAATTAATACCACTTATTTGGAAATTTTTAAAAATTATTTGAGTATGTCATCTCAAAACGGTTAAGTCTTTAAAATAAAATTTGAGCTCCAAACTCCGAAACTAAATTTTAGTCCAAAATGAACTAGTTAAGAGAGGGATGAATTAGGTTTTAAAACGTTTTAAAAAATATTTTAGGTATACAAGGCTATATATATAGACCATAATTCGAAACTTTTAAGCTATAAACACAATAATATAATTAAGCAACCACTGCTTCCAACTCTCAGATAATATATTGCTATTAAGTAAAAGGTGTAATGATGGAGAAAAAGCAAACTAAAGTTTTTATGAGATTCCACGAATTGCCTAGTCCCCGTTCGATAGATTAGTGGCAATCAACCCTAATCTATTAATGGGTGTTAGATTAATAAATTACTAAAGGAAATGGATATTTGACCTCCATACATGAGGTTTTTTAAGGGCATAATTAGTATTTTACTATACCTAATTGCTAGGAGGAAAAATTAAAGCTTTGGGGGACACACAAATTTTAAATTCTAGTTATAAACTAATTCAAAATAAATTGAGATTAATTCTAAATTAATTTAAATTGGTCATCATCAACTAAGAATTATTCAAAATTAACAAAATAAATATATCATCTGTACGGTCACAGGTTTAGCCTAATTACTAAGCATACTTACCTCTAATGTTGAGGTCTAGATTTCAATCACTCATCTCAATGTCAAAATATATAAATAAATAAATATATCATCCCAAAATAAAATGGCCTCCTTTTTTTTTTTTTTTCCCCTCTGTCATAAAGTATATCTTTTCTACTTTGATGCAAGTCTGCGGTTATATTAAAACTGTTTGATGACGAATTACCTGACGATGGAAATTTCATTATAAATGAAAAGTATTACAAAAGTCGACATAATGTAATCCCCAAAACACACCCAGAATCTCACACTTAAAGTCAAGACAAAAAAGCACGAAGATCTTTTCTTGCCTCTACACTAATTGCGGACTAAGCTAATTGAGAGAACCAGTTTGTGTGTATAAAAAGAGAGAGCAATTGGGGCCTAGTTAGCGTCAAGTATGAAAGGCTAGATTTTTAGATTATTTTAACATAGATAACATTATAACTAGATATTACTTATATTTTTTACAACCAAACATGTACAGTAGAGAAACAGTATCTTTGAAATCTGCTTATAAGTACCAAACATCCCTAAGTTAAAACTACTAAATACAAAAGCAACCATAACACCTATGTTTTGACGTAAAACGATTATTTTGTGAGAATGAAAGTCCTTTTTAAACGTTTCTTGGCTCGAAAGAGTCCAAACAAAGAGTTCTAATTTCATTTTAAGAACGTGTCCTTGATATCATATTAAATTTTCCTTAAAACAAAAAAGACTTTAGTCATATATCACATTTATTTTTTCTTAAATTAAAATCAACATATCGCAAACTCTAAACAGATTTTTAAGTAAAAAATTACTAAATTGATTTTATGTCAATTAAATCTTCAATTAATATTCTGTGAGATTCTACTCTAATAAAAAGAAAAATAAAGTAGAGTGATTTCATACAAGTTTTCTCATAACAACTGATCCAAAGTCTCAAATCTCTTTGAGTTCACGTGAAGATGGCACAAACTACCAAAACAAACAAAACGTTTTCCTTATTATTGGCAACCTAGATAGCTAATATAATACTAACATATAGCTATGCAAATAGTACGAGTGTGAGCGCGTGAGTGTGAGAGAGAGAGAGAGAGAGAGCGAAAGATGATGATGAGCATGGACTGGCAACAACTGTGAACAAACAAAAACTAAGTCACGAGGCATTACAAGACAACAATCCAACAAGTTGCCTTTGCTTCATTTCTTACACCACTCACTCTCTCACTCACATTTCCAATATTATTCCATATTCTCCATATAATTGAGAGCCAAACCGAAACTACTCTAATATCTCTCACTTTGCAAAAATGGTTCCTCATCAACAACAAGAACAACACTCGTTGAGATTAGCTCACAACTATAATAATAATAATCTTTTTCGCTTCTTCATCATTGTCTTCTTCTTCTTCTCTTCTATCTGCATTTCACATGTTGATGCCCTCAACATCGGCGTCCAAGCCATTGATGCCTCCGTCAGCGCGGTTTGCTCCAAATCTTCACTTCTTAATTTATTTTATGATTGATCTAGTTTTTGTTTTCGATTTGCATATTAATTGATTTATTTCCCGGGTCTCACTCATTTCTTTCCTAGTATGTGCAATTTTTCGGTTAATAAAAATAACTAATTAACTAATGATTCCACAGGGTAAAAGTTGTAGTAGAAAATGTGAATCGGACTTTTGTTCAGGTACATATATACCTACAAATTTTATCACCATGTCCAATTTGGAAAAATTGTAGCTAAGTTTTTAAACTATTTTTTTTTCTTCTTTATTTTTTGGAATGGAAAAATTTAAGTGCCTCCGTTTCTGAGATATGGCAAGTATTGTGGGCTCTTATATAGCGGATGCCCTGGGGAAATTCCTTGTGATGGCCTTGATGCATGTTGTATGAAGCATGATGCCTGTGTTCAATCTAAGAACAGTAAGTTTATCCTTTTATTTATGTAGTTGTTTATTCATTCTATTCTTCGTTTATCTCATTAGACTCATACAAAAAATGACAATAGTACATTATGAATTACGTACATTCAGCTGTCGTTAAGGAATTTGGATCAATGCAGTTTGTCTAATTAGAATATTCTGTATTTTAAAAATTTATTCCACGCATGTCAAGTACTCATCCAATCTATTACATGTAAATAAAAACAAAAGGATTTTTTTTTTGAGAGAAAAACAAAAGAAAATTAAATACATGACTACTTCAACTAGCGTTCCTAATCTGAAGTGTCACTTGAAATTAAATACACCACTTTAACTAGTAATCCTTATTTGTTGCTTAAAATTATATACACTACTTAAACTAGTATTCCTCATTCTCATAAATAATCACAACTTGGGAGGAGAGAGGGATAAAAAGACAAGATATATATATATATATATGTATGAAGCGATTTAAAAAATAAATAAAAAGAAAAAGAAAAAGGAAAAGAGATAAAGGTAATAGCTAATGCTCAGAAAGGGATAGATTGAGGACCCGTGATTGTCTGAGGATAGAGCCAAAACAATGCAGAAATAATTGTGCATGCATCTTATTTGTTGACTAAACTACTTTTTTATTATTTTTTTATTTTTTTAAAAGGTGGGGCTTAACTAATGACCACCACTTACTACAAATTAAAGGAAAATGACACACACACACACTACCAAGGTTTGAACCCCTGACCCCCCCAAACACACACACACAACCCTCAAACCTTGGACCAACTGAGCTGTTGACCAAACTACTTAGCCATCTCTCCAGCAAAAAAAAAAAAAAAAAAATCTACTTAGCCATCTCTAACCTAAAACTACAAAATAGTACAATGTTTAGTGAAAATAAGGCTTTGTACAGTATTTTTAGAAACAAGTCTGAAAAATACGGCAGGTTATATTTTTTTGATTTGGTACAATTTTTATTCGGAGAATACCATTTTAAAAAAAATATATCATTTTTTAAAATCAGTAACTGGTAAATAACTTTCAGAAATTGGTAACTAGTAGCCAAAAGTATTTAACTGGTAACTGGTAACTGGTAACCAGGAACCAGTTTTAAGAAACTGGTAACTACTAAATAGTAACCATTTTAAAAATAGTATTTTTTTTTTAAAGGTGATATTTTTCTAATAAAAACTATATGGAAATGAGAAATAAAAAACCTGACCTCTTTTTTTTTTTTTTTTTTTTTAATTCTTTTGGGTTTTTATAGATAAAAGTATTAAAAAGCCCAATTTTTACACCAAAATGGTATAACTTTCAATTTATATTTTTTCCATCTTTAACTCATTACACCAAAAAGAATATCTTCTACACCAAAAAGAATTTTCTATTTGTCTTTTACACTAAATCTCATTTTTATTAATATTTCAAACTCTCTATATGTATTTTATTTAAACAACTACTTCACTAATATATTAATATAACACATATTAGTTTAATGATATATTAAGAAATTATATTATTTACCAAATTACAGAAATAATCATATGATATAAGTTATGAAATTATAAATTATATTTAATTAATTACAATTATTTTATTTATTATATGTAAAAACTTTATACATAAAAAAAACTCATAAAAATTACATAAAATATAAAAAATGACAACTCAAAAATAAAACTTCATATTGATCGATATTTAAACCTCTGAATTACCATATATATGCATCCTACAAATGAGTGATGAGACAATTATTATTAGCATGCAAGCGAATTATCACTTCTGGTTCTCTATCAATCGTCTCAAGATCATCTATAAGTTGTATGTCATCTTCATTTTCACCGTCAGAAAATGACCAAGTACAAGATAACTAATAAGATGTACCTCTAAAATTAAAATTCATTTTTGAAGATGATATACACTTAATTGAGTAAGATTTAGAGGTATTTAACTTAGTGCGTTCTAGCAAACTTTGATTTCGGATTTTATCCAATGTTGAAGATGATGTTATTTAAAGATAAGAAATGCCAGAACCTAAATTTCAGCCATTGGATAGATTTTACCATCATCAAAATTGTAAGATAAAATCTTATCTTATCTTTACTTTTTTCATTATCTGAAGATAAGAAATCTTATATCATATATCTCACCCATTGGATGAGATTTCATCCTCATCTAAACCGTAGGATCATAATTTCGAACAGCCCTATCTTACGTTCACTTTTTTCAATACCTGAAGATAAGAAATCTCAATCCTCTATTTCAACCATTGGATGAATTCACCTTCATCTAAACCATAAGATCATAATTTCGAAAAATCCTATCTTATCTTCATTTTTTCTATAAAAAGTATGCCACACAATCTATTAACACACATCTCTTCAATTATTTCAATTTAATTCTTCTACACAAACACCACAAATACCCAAAAAAAAAAAAAGAATGTAAGTTCAACTTATCGAAATTCTTAGTACACAATGACAGAAGATATACATTTATATCATGTATATCTTAATATTTTCCAGAATCCGATCATAGGTATAAATCAAATGATCGATTAATTTTGGTCTAAAGTTGAGGTTGATTATAATACTAACCTACCAGAGTCTATTACTCAAAATCGCCCTAAAAAATCTTTGCAATGTTAATGGTAAATTATCAAAACATTAGTTAGAAAATTAAGGGGATGTGTATGACAAAATGAAAATCTCAATCCAAATGGAGCTTCTGAATAAGATATTATGAATCTCTATTATTGTAGTTTATATACAAATTTTGTACTAAATTATTAATAAAATAATTTTTTTTTTGTACTTAAATCAGGCAAAATCATTACTAGCACAAGATAAGAGTTTTAAGAAATAATTCAAATTTGATCATGCGTGACCTATTCTTAAAGATATCGAAAAGTTTTCAGATTATGTTAACAATACAACATCAATCTTTCAAAGGCAAAGTGGTAACTTGTATTTTCACATTTTAAGTCTCCCACTTCAGAGTCTCTTATATCGACATCTCATGCTTTGTCTTCAATTTCTTTTAATATAAATATTGAGGAAATTCAAAGTTTATCTCAACGACCTATTGGAGTGAAGAAAGCCAAATTTAAAGGTAAAATGATGAAGATATGTAAAAATTATTGACACTATTAAAGAAGAAAATCGACAATTAGTTATAATTTTAAAAATGAAAGCTCCAATAGGCAATAAAATTACAAAATTCAAATAATACATACTCAAGACAAGTCAAAAAAATTGACAGTGACTGAATTTCATGAGGAGAATAAAATTTTACTTCCTAATTTAGCCTCTATAATTAATTTGAGTCTATATGATCAGTTTATGCGAAGTGAGTAATTAAGAATTATGAGAAAAAGAGCTTAACAATAAGGCGAAAGATCTCAAAATATATCTAATGATTTTGGACAATATTTTACTAATCTTGGAGTTTCCCGAAATGATCTCTCGAAATACTAAATCCTATGTTTAGGTTATGTTATATTTTTTAAAATTTTTTTTTTAATTCTTTGTTGTGTTAGGCACCTTTTTTAATATATACATATATCTCTTATATTTTTTATGCTTTTTAACCCTATGTATTTGTAATTTCATGTTCATCAATTTTATCCTTATTTATTTTATTATTATGAAAGTTGTTTTTTATTAAATTTAATTGAATATTGATTATTTTACTAATTTTTAAGTATTATATACATAATGTTAATTATTTATAATTCTCATTTTTTTAATCAAATTAAAAAACATCAAATTAATTAGTCATTATCTTAACTGATTTAATAATCAATATAAAAGAGTTCACATTAATTAAAATATATTGTATTAAAAATATGTCCTAGGATATTTATGGAAATTATCATTTCAATGGGGACATTCTGAGAAAATGGGAGTACTACGCTATTGCTACAGTCAATAGCATCTGAGATAGTGCAGTTGGAGCTATGCTGTTGCTCCAAAATGGCAGAAAACTCTATTTTAGAGCATGTTGAAGGAAAATAGCTTTGAAGCTTAGACTCNCAAATTATAACTAACTGTTGATTTTATTCTTTCATAGAATCAATCATTTTTGACATATTTTCATCATTTTTTATTTAAATATAGCTTTTTTTATTCTAATGGGCCGTTAAGATAAACTATCACCAATTTCCTCATTATTTATATTAAGAGAAATCAAGACAAATCAGAAGATGCCGATGTAGGAGACTCTGAAGTGGGCGACTTGGAATGCTAGAATGCAAAGTTACCACTTTGCCCTTGAAAAACTGATGTTGTATTGTTAACATCATATGAAAACTTTTCGATATCTTTAAAGATAGGCCACATGTGATCAAATTTGAATCCTTACTTAAAACTCTTTTCTTATGGTAGTAATGTTTTTGCCCAATTTAATAACCAAACAAAAAAGAAATTATTTTGCTAACAATTTAGTGAAAAATTTGTATATAAACTAAATTAATATATAGTTACAAAATCTTGTTTAGAAATTTTACTTGATTGAGATTTTTAATTTGTTGCATGCATCCTGTTAATTTTCTAACTATTGTTTTAATAATTTGCCAATGACATTGTAAAGATTTTTTGGGTAGATTTTGAGTGATAGACTCTGGTAGGTTGTTATTATATTCAACCTCAACTTAGACTAGAATTGATTAATTGTTTAGTTTATGCCTATAATCAGGTTTTGGAAAAGGTCAAGATATACATGACATAAGTGTATATCTTCTGCAACTGTATATGAAGAACTTCGATAAGTTGAACTGGCCATTTTTTTTTTTAGTGTTTGTAGGTAAAAAAAATGAATTAAAATGGTTGAACAGATGTTTAAATAGATTCTGTGGCATGCTTTTTTTTTTTTTTTTTTTTATAGAAAAAGTGAAGAGAAGATAGGATTTTCAAAATTACGATCTTACAATTTAGATAAGAGTGAAATCCATCTAATGGTTGAGATATAAGATCTGATATTTATTATCTATGGATATTGAAAAAAGTGAAGATAAGATATGATTTTTCAAAATTATGATCTATAGTTTAGATGAGGGTAAAATCTATCCAATGATTGAGATTTAAGATCTCAAATTTTTTATCTTCATATATTGAAAAAAGTGAAGATAAGATATGATTTTTCAAAATCATGATCTTATAGTTTAGATGGGGATAAAATCTATCCAATGGTGAAGATATAAATTTTGAAATTTCTTATCTTCAGACAATAAAAAAAGTGAAGATAAATAAGATTTTTCCAAATTATGATCCTACAGTTTAGTTGAAGATAAAATTCATCAAACGGTTGAGATTTAAGAATTGAGATTTCTTATCTTCAAATAACATTATCTTCAATAATGGATTAAATCCAAAATTGAAGTTTGCTAGAATACACTAAGTTGAATACCTCTATATCTCACCCTATTAAGTGTATATCATTTTCAAAAATAAATTGAATACCTAGAATACACTGAGTTAAATACCTTTATATCTTCAATAATGGATTAAACCCAAAATCAAAGTTTGTTAGAATACACTAAGTTGAATACCTCTATATCTCACTCAATTAAGTGTATATCATTCTCAAAAATAAATTTTAATTTTGGAGATCTATCTCATTACTAATATTTTGCTTCATCATTTTCCGACAATGAAAATAAAGATAATATACAACTTATGAATGATCTTTAAGCAATTGATAGACAACAAAAAGTGATAATTCGCTTACATGCTAATAACAACAGTCTCATCACTCACTATCTCTGTTGACAAAATAACTAAGTGACTTATGGAGGCTCAATTCTTGGTCATATAATGATGAATCTCATTTGGGAAGCAAGAAGCATGCCAAAAAGATATAGAACATGCATTTGGAGTTCTCCAATCACAGTTTCCAATTATCACAGAATAAGCACGTTATTAGAAAAAAAAATTATATTGTATGATATAATGATTGTGCACATTATTGTTCACAAAGTGATAATCGAGGATAAATGTAATGTTGATGCATCAATTCACGATTTCATGGAAGTGCAAACTTTAGAACTTGAAATGGTAGTAGATGAAAATACTTGATTTGAAGAATTTCTTTCGCAACATATACAAATCAAGGATAGAGAGGCTCGTATTGCACATATAAATACATTAATTGATCAATTGAGAGATGAATATAATAATTNCAAATTATAACTAACTGTTGATTTTATTCTTTCATAGAATCAATCATTTTTGACATATTTTCATCATTTTTTATTTAAATATAGCTTTTTTTATTCTAATTGGCCGTTAAGATAAACTATCACCAATTTCCTCATTATTTATATTAAGAGAAATCAAGACAAATCAGAAGATGCCGATGTAGGAGACTCTGAAGTGGGCGACTTGGAATGCTAGAATGCAAAGTTACCAATTTACCCTTGAAAAACTGATGTTGTATTGTTAACATCATATGAAAACTTTTCGATATCTTTAAAGATAGGCCATACGTGATCAAATTTGAATCCTTACTTAAAACTCTTATCTTATGGTAGTAATGTTTTTGCCCAATTTAACAACAAAACAAAAAAGAAATTATTTTGCTAATAATTTAGTAAAAAATTTGTATATAAACTAAATCAATATATAGTCACAAAATTTTGTTTAGAAATTTTACTTGATTGAGATTTTTAATTTGTTGTATGTTTCCCGTTAATTTTCTAACTATTGTTTCAATAATTTGCCAATGACATTGTAAAGATTTTTTGGGTAGATTTTGAGTGATAGACTCTGGTAGGTTGTTATTATATTTAATCTCAACTTAGACCAGAATTGATTAATTGTTTGGTTTATGCCTATAATCAGGTTTCGAAAAAGGTCAAAATATACATGATATAAGTGTATATCTTCTGCAACTGTATATGAAAAACTTTGATAAGTTGAACTGGCCCCCTTTTTTTAGTGTTTGTAGGTAAAAAAAATGAATTAAAATGGTGGAAGAGATGTTTAAATAGATTATGTGGCATGCTTTTTTTTTTTTTTTATAGAAAAAGTGAAGAGAAGATAGGATTTTCAAAATTACGATATTATAATTTAGATAAGAGTGAAATCCATCTAATAGTTGAGATATAAGATCTGATATTTATTATCTATAGATATTGAAAAAAGTGAAGATAAGATAGGATTTTTCAAAATTATGATCTACAGTTTAGATGAGGATAAAATCCATCCAATGATTGAGATTTAAGATCTCAGATTTCTTATCTTCATATATTGAAAAAAGTGAAGATAAGATATGATTTTTCAAAATCATGATCCCATAGTTTAGATGAGGGTAAAATCTATCCAATGGTGAAGATATAAATTTTGAAATTTCTTTCCTTCAGATATTAAAAAAAGTGAAGATAAGACAAGATTTTTCCAAATTATGATCCTACAGTTTAGTTGAAGATGAAATTCATCCAACGGTTGAGATTTAAGAATTGAGATTTCTTATCTTCAAATAACATTATCTTCAATAATAGATTAAACCCAAAATTGAAGTTTGCTAGAATACACTAAGTTGAATACCTCTATATCTCACTCAATTAAGTGTATATCATTTTCAAAAATAAACTGAATACTTAGAATACACTAAGTTGAATACCTTTATATCTTCAATAATAGATTAAATCCAAAATCGTGTTAGAATACACTAAGTTGAATACCTCTATATCTCACTCAATTAAGTGTATATCATTTTCAAAAATAAATTTCAATTTTGGAGATCTATCTCATTACTAATATTTTGCTTCATCATTTTCTGACAATGAAAATAAAGATAATATACAACTTATGGATGATCTTTAAGCAATTGATAGACAACAAGAAGTGATAATTCGCTTACATGCTAATAACAACAGCCTCATCACTCACTATCTCTGTTGACAAAATAACTAAGTGACTTATGGAGGCTCAATTCTTGGTCATATAGTGATGAATCTCGTTTGGGAAGCAAGAAGCATGTCGAAAAGATATAGAATATGCATTTGGAGTTCTCCAATCACAGTTTCTAATTATCGCAGAATAAGCACGTTATTAGAAAAAAAATTATATTATGTGATATAATGATTGCGCACATTATTGTTCACAAAGTGATAATCGAGGATAAATGTAGTGTTGATGCATCAATTCACGATTTTATGGAAGTACAAACTTTAGAACTTGAAATGGTAGTAGATGAAAATACTTGATTTGAAGAATTTCTTTCGCAACATATACAAATCAAGGATAGAGAGGCTCATATTGCACATATAAATACATTAATTGATCAATTGAGAGATGAATATAATAATTTAGATGTTTAAATGTTGATCAATATGAAGTTTTATTTTTGTATTGTTGTTTTTATATTTCACATAATTTTTATCATTTTTTTGTTAAGTATAATGTTTTCATGTATACTAAATAAAAAAATTCATTTTAGTTAATTAAATAATTTATAATTTCGTAATTTATATTATAAAAATTATTTCTGTAATTCGTAAATAATATAATTTCTTCATATATCACTAAATTAATATGTCTTATATTTAGTATATTAGTGAAGTAATTGTTTAAATAAAATATCTATATAAAGTTAATTAATAAAAAAGTAGATTTAGTGTAAAAGATAGAGAGAATATTTTTTTTGGCGTGGAAAATATTCTTTTTAGTGTAGTATTTGATGTAATAGGTTGGATATAGAAAAATAATATATATATATATATGGCCACGGATGTAGTCCCCTCGAGAGGACCGGTCCCCTACATGTTTTGGCCAACACAAGTCATGTTTTAACCAATCTGTGTTGGCCAAAACATGACCTGTGTTGGTTAAAACATGAACAAGACTGGTCCCGTCGGCGGGACTACATCCGTGCCCTATATATATATATATAATGTGAACATTATTTTGGTGGAAAAGTTAAACCATTTTAGCGTTTTGGGTTGGAGATGACTTAATTAATGTCTATTAAAAAGTAGGATGTAATAACATATTTTCTTAAAATATTAGCTATATTTCTCCCCGGCCCTTCGAAAAACATATTTCTGTCCAGCACTTAATGAAATAATATTTCTCTCCGGCTTATGCATATGTGTAGATTTGATTGTATTTTGTTCAATAAGCCAAGGTTAATTGTGGGTGCAGATGACTATTTGAGCCAAGAGTGCAGTCAAAAGTTCCTAAATTGCATGACAAATTTCAAGAAAACAGGAGGCCGTACATTCAAAGGAAACACATGTGAGGTGAACGAGGTCATTGATGTTATCTCTCTTGTTATGGAAGCGGCTTTACTTGCTGGCCGATATCTTCATAAGCCTTGATCTCACACTAACTAACTGCCTCTTAATGTTACAACTTGAAAGAAATAACGTGTAATTTGTTTATGAAATTACAGTTCAATTAATGTTCAATCTTTGTTTTTGAAATCTGATACTATTTTGATCTTGTATGTTTAGTAACTGAAAATGTGACTTTTAAATTTGATTTTTGGTGTACCTTGAAGATGTTAGATGAGATGGTATAAACCCTTAATTGAAGCAATTATTAACATAATAAAGAAAAATTACAAATTCATAAAGGTATAAATGTATTAAAAAAAAAAAATCCTGAAGTATGGCATTTTTTAGAATTTTAACTATATTTTTTGGCTTATGTAAAATTTTACCTCCATATTTCAAATCTCTGCATATTTATACTACTGTATACAAATTGAGCAATTTTTGATAACTTTGTTAAGTTATTTTCAATGATTTTTTTTTTTGTGTTAATTAGCATAAATAAGATATTCTTAATTCAGATTGTGTGTTTAGTGAGAAATTTATTAATCAATTTATATGCAAAAAGTATAAATTTGTAGATATTTGAAATATGGAATTATAATTTTGTGCAATCCAAAAAACATGGTTGAATTTGCAGAAAAGCTATACTTCAGATTTTTTTTTTTTTTTTTTTTTTGCAGATAACTCATTCATAAATTCCACTTTTTTTTTTCCCTTTTTTACAAATTTTCTATTTTGGTTTAGAAAATCATAAACCATACATTAGTATTTTAAGTTGTTTGCGAATGAAAGCCATCATTGTTTACTTTGCAAAAGAGACCAAAGAATAAATGAAAAAAAATATCTTTGACTTCCTTTAACTACACTTTTAATAATGTCTTTATGGTAATAAGATAGGTATAATTGAAAATAATTAGTGGATACTAGTAATAAGATAGGTATAATTGAAAATAATTAGTGGATACTAGTAGTACTCTTTCTCTTATTCTCTTTTATATTCACTAGTCTTACTGCTTAACATAATTGATAACTTTATTTTATTATAGTTATTTGTGCTTTTTATCTACTAAATTTATGTGTCCTAGAGTAATTTTTATTTAGATTTTAAGTAGTTTAAGTTGTTTTGTTTTATTTTGGTT
>JXTC01000138.1:23535-47719 GCA_002914845.1 Trema orientale | reverse complement strand
GAGTCTAAATTAGTAATAAAATTTTATTCCCCTCACGAAATTCAGTCACTGCTATTTTTTTTGACTCGTTTTGGGCACATATCATTTGAAATTCATAATTTTGTTGCCCATCAAAGCTTCTGTTTTACAAATTATAACTAACTGTTGATTTTATTCTTTCATAGAATCAATCATTTTTGACATATTTTCATCATTTTTTATTTAAATATAGCTTTTTTTATTCTAATTGGCCGTTAAGATAAACTATCACCAATTTCCTCATTATTTATATTAAGAGAAATCAAGACAAATCAGAAGATGCCGATGTAGGAGACTCTGAAGTGGGCGACTTGGAATGCTAGAATGCAAAGTTACCAATTTACCCTTGAAAAACTGATGTTGTATTGTTAACATCATATGAAAACTTTTCGATATCTTTAAAGATAGGCCATACGTGATCAAATTTGAATCCTTACTTAAAACTCTTATCTTATGGTAGTAATGTTTTTGCCCAATTTAACAACAAAACAAAAAAGAAATTATTTTGCTAATAATTTAGTAAAAAATTTGTATATAAACTAAATCAATATATAGTCACAAAATTTTGTTTAGAAATTTTACTTGATTGAGATTTTTAATTTGTTGTATGTTTCCCGTTAATTTTCTAACTATTGTTTCAATAATTTGCCAATGACATTGTAAAGATTTTTTGGGTAGATTTTGAGTGATAGACTCTGGTAGGTTGTTATTATATTTAATCTCAACTTAGACCAGAATTGATTAATTGTTTGGTTTATGCCTATAATCAGGTTTCGAAAAAGGTCAAAATATACATGATATAAGTGTATATCTTCTGCAACTGTATATGAAAAACTTTGATAAGTTGAACTGGCCCCCTTTTTTTAGTGTTTGTAGGTAAAAAAAATGAATTAAAATGGTGGAAGAGATGTTTAAATAGATTATGTGGCATGCTTTTTTTTTTTTTTTATAGAAAAAGTGAAGAGAAGATAGGATTTTCAAAATTACGATATTATAATTTAGATAAGAGTGAAATCCATCTAATAGTTGAGATATAAGATCTGATATTTATTATCTATAGATATTGAAAAAAGTGAAGATAAGATAGGATTTTTCAAAATTATGATCTACAGTTTAGATGAGGATAAAATCCATCCAATGATTGAGATTTAAGATCTCAGATTTCTTATCTTCATATATTGAAAAAAGTGAAGATAAGATATGATTTTTCAAAATCATGATCCCATAGTTTAGATGAGGGTAAAATCTATCCAATGGTGAAGATATAAATTTTGAAATTTCTTTCCTTCAGATATTAAAAAAAGTGAAGATAAGACAAGATTTTTCCAAATTATGATCCTACAGTTTAGTTGAAGATGAAATTCATCCAACGGTTGAGATTTAAGAATTGAGATTTCTTATCTTCAAATAACATTATCTTCAATAATAGATTAAACCCAAAATTGAAGTTTGCTAGAATACACTAAGTTGAATACCTCTATATCTCACTCAATTAAGTGTATATCATTTTCAAAAATAAACTGAATACTTAGAATACACTAAGTTGAATACCTTTATATCTTCAATAATAGATTAAATCCAAAATCGTGTTAGAATACACTAAGTTGAATACCTCTATATCTCACTCAATTAAGTGTATATCATTTTCAAAAATAAATTTCAATTTTGGAGATCTATCTCATTACTAATATTTTGCTTCATCATTTTCTGACAATGAAAATAAAGATAATATACAACTTATGGATGATCTTTAAGCAATTGATAGACAACAAGAAGTGATAATTCGCTTACATGCTAATAACAACAGCCTCATCACTCACTATCTCTGTTGACAAAATAACTAAGTGACTTATGGAGGCTCAATTCTTGGTCATATAGTGATGAATCTCGTTTGGGAAGCAAGAAGCATGTCGAAAAGATATAGAATATGCATTTGGAGTTCTCCAATCACAGTTTCTAATTATCGCAGAATAAGCACGTTATTAGAAAAAAAATTATATTATGTGATATAATGATTGCGCACATTATTGTTCACAAAGTGATAATCGAGGATAAATGTAGTGTTGATGCATCAATTCACGATTTTATGGAAGTACAAACTTTAGAACTTGAAATGGTAGTAGATGAAAATACTTGATTTGAAGAATTTCTTTCGCAACATATACAAATCAAGGATAGAGAGGCTCATATTGCACATATAAATACATTAATTGATCAATTGAGAGATGAATATAATAATTTAGATGTTTAAATGTTGATCAATATGAAGTTTTATTTTTGTATTGTTGTTTTTATATTTCACATAATTTTTATCATTTTTTTGTTAAGTATAATGTTTTCATGTATACTAAATAAAAAAATTCATTTTAGTTAATTAAATAATTTATAATTTCGTAATTTATATTATAAAAATTATTTCTGTAATTCGTAAATAATATAATTTCTTCATATATCACTAAATTAATATGTCTTATATTTAGTATATTAGTGAAGTAATTGTTTAAATAAAATATCTATATAAAGTTAATTAATAAAAAAGTAGATTTAGTGTAAAAGATAGAGAGAATATTTTTTTTGGCGTGGAAAATATTCTTTTTAGTGTAGTATTTGATGTAATAGGTTGGATATAGAAAAATAATATATATATATATATGGCCACGGATGTAGTCCCCTCGAGAGGACCGGTCCCCTACATGTTTTGGCCAACACAAGTCATGTTTTAACCAATCTGTGTTGGCCAAAACATGACCTGTGTTGGTTAAAACATGAACAAGACTGGTCCCGTCGGCGGGACTACATCCGTGCCCTATATATATATATATAATGTGAACATTATTTTGGTGGAAAAGTTAAACCATTTTAGCGTTTTGGGTTGGAGATGACTTAATTAATGTCTATTAAAAAGTAGGATGTAATAACATATTTTCTTAAAATATTAGCTATATTTCTCCCCGGCCCTTCGAAAAACATATTTCTGTCCAGCACTTAATGAAATAATATTTCTCTCCGGCTTATGCATATGTGTAGATTTGATTGTATTTTGTTCAATAAGCCAAGGTTAATTGTGGGTGCAGATGACTATTTGAGCCAAGAGTGCAGTCAAAAGTTCCTAAATTGCATGACAAATTTCAAGAAAACAGGAGGCCGTACATTCAAAGGAAACACATGTGAGGTGAACGAGGTCATTGATGTTATCTCTGTTGTTATGGAAGCGGCTTTGCTTGCTGGCCGATATCTTCATAAGCCTTGATCTCACACTAACTAACTGCCTCTTAATGTTACAACTTGAAACAAATAACGTGTAATTTGTTTATGAAATTACAGTTCAATTAATGTTCAATCTTTGTTTTTGAAATCTGATACTATTTTGATCTTGTATTTTTGGTAACTGAAAATGTGACTTTTAAATTTGATTTTTGGTGTACCTTGAAGATGTTAAATAGATGAGATGGTATAAACCCTTAATTGAAGCAATTATTAACATAATAAAGAAAAATTACAAATTCATAAAGGGATAACTATAAAAAAAAAAAAAAAATCCCTGAAGTATGACATTTTTTAGAATTTTAACTATATCTTTTGGCTTGTGTAAAATTTTACCTCCATATTTCAAATCTCTACAAATTTATAATACTGTATATAAATTGGGCAATTTGTGATAACTCTGTTAAGTTATTTTCAAAGAATTTTTTTGTGTTAATTAGCACAAATAAGATATTCTTAATTCAAATTACGTATTTAGTGAGAAATTTATTAATCAATTTATATGCAAAAAGTACAAATTTGTAGATATTTGAAATATGGAATTATAATTTTGTGCAATCCAAAAAACACTGTTGAATTTGTAGAAAACCTATACTTCAGATTTATTTATTTATTTATTTTTTTGTAGATAACTCATTCATAAATTCCACTTTTTTTTTCCCCCTTTTTTTACAAATTTTCCATTTTGGTTTAGAAAATCATAAACCGTACATTAGTATTTTAAGTTGTTTGCGAATGAAAGCCATCATTGTTTGCTTTTCAAAAGAGACTAAAAAATAAATGGAAAAAAATATCTTTGACTTCCTTCAACTACATTTTTAATAATGTTTTTATGGTAATAAGATAGGTATAATTGAAAATAATTAGTAGATACTAGCAGTACTCTTTCTCTTATTCTCTTTTATATTTATTAGTCTTACTCTCTTTTATATTTACTAGTCTTACTGCTTAACATAATATAGAACTTCAATAAAATACTTCACATATAAATAAAATTAAAAAGAACATTATTAGAGCTCATATGTCAAATAATAAGACAAGAGAGACGTGTAAGAGAAAGTGAAAAAAAAAAAGAGTGATGCTACCTCTCCTTAAATAATTAATATCATAAAACTTATAAGAAGTCATGAAAGTCATGACATCATATTTTTTTTAATAATAAATAGTAACTACCTAAGAGAAGAAATATCAGAGACAATCTCAAAACACAACTAAATGCTAGTTTGGTAAATAATATAGTATGTACTATAAAATAATTTTGTAGACAATTTGTATTATGCAGTATAATTAACTTTGAAAAGCAACCTTTACATTTCTTCTCAAATTATGCTTAAGATAGCGGTTATACAATAACTTTTAAAATATGCTGACCAAAATAAAAAACTTACCAAATACCTCCCTCACCACTTTTTCCTCTAACCACTTTTAAAAGGTAAAAGCAGCATCTAAAAGCAATCTTGAATGAGGCCTAATTTGGCACTCCACAAACCACCATTCAAAGTTGAGCAACTCAAAGCTTGAAGATTTTATTAATAAGAGCAAAGAAGATATAGAATTTTAAAGAAAAGATAATACAGCCTAGAATGGAAATAAAACAACTATAGATCTGTATTTCTTTAAAACATATGAAAAAAAAAAAACCTACAATATCAGCTAAAATAACAGTAAGAGAAAAAAAAAACATGTCTTTATTCACAAGTCTAGAAAAAACAATTATTATATATATGGTGTGTTGTGTCATCAGTGATTATGAATAATTAGCCAACTAGTTAGCAACACTATTTCCTACTCAAAGAATATCAAAGATTGTAGTGTTCATTGAGGAGATGTTATAGCTGCATCTTTATACTTATGTTTTGATTAAATCTTCTATATTACTTTATTAATTTTCACGTTATTTCTAGGTTTCTTATAATATTTTTATGTTTTATAAGTGTTCTGGAGGAGAAAAAACGAAATGGAATTGAATCTATGCAAAAACAATATCAAATTAAAAAAGATGAAAAAACAGCTCCGAAGAGCCAACATTGCGGCGCTGGAATCTGGCGCCTTGAAGCCAGCTCTCAGGTTTCAGCAATAAATAGTTCCAGAAGCCTGCCACTGCAGCATCGTAATCCTGGTGTCGTGGTGCCAGCTCATCTGTACAACTATCTACTTTAAGATTTTCATACTTTGGGATTCTCTAGTTACGGGAAACAACTCCAAATGACTCATAAGTCAAATACAGTAGGCCGTTTAGGTCAGACTTTGGAGATCATAGACTCATACAAACTCATAGAGAGAGAGAGAGAAAGAGAAAATCAAGAGGAGAATTAGAGTGCTTAGAGGCCAGAGATCATTCTGCGTAGAAGAGCTTCACACCACAAATAGCAACCAGGGTTCTTCCTCTTTTATCTTTCTTTTCTCCTTTGTTTTATTCACTTTGCATGATAGATTCCTTATTTATTTATTTAAGCATACTAGGCTAGGTCTCTTTTTGGTTAAGGGTGATTTCAAAGCCTTAGATATGATGTTAAGATAATTTTTCTAGATCTTTTATATATATATATATTGAATGTTTATTTAAAGTTGCTTATATTCTTCCATGCTTTAATGTTAATGATTTCTATTTTGTATTGTTTAGAGTGATCAATTGAATAAGACATGATAGATATCTATTGCTAGGTTAGATTACTTGATATGTAATTGTCTTGTTAATCTTTCCGTTAGTAGCAAATTATAATTGACTAAATTATACAAATTGATTAGTTAATTATGATGAATAATATAACCTAGGTTAAAGAGTCTGAGCTTGAGAGATAATTACCTAGATTAACCTATCTTTCTTGACTTAATGTATCTATTAGATTAAACAGAGAGAGCATGTTCGAAGTAGTTTGATAGATAAAATTTAAATAAAGAGCTTGTTTTGTTTAGTGAAAATATAAGGAAAGATCATGATAGATCGAGCTTGTATAATATCTATTGTTGATAACTTTGATGAATAATTGAATATATATTTTGATAATTAATTTAATAGATTGTTTAGTGGTGAAGATTTTGCTTTTGACCAAGTTTCATTCCTATTAATTATTGCCTTTATTTTCTTTCTCGTTTTTATTTACTTCAACTGTTTTTCATTTTTTTTTTTTAAAAAAAAACTTTTCTTTTAGTTTTTGCCTTATTTGTTTTAAAACCCCCTTTAGTTTAGTACTAGAATATTTAGGAATCATTAACAAGATAATACGAGTTATCCATAGAATCGATCATTTTGTTGGTTAAATTTCATGAAAAAAATGACAAAATCAAAGATGAGCGGAAGCGTGGAAAATAAAAAAATTTTCGGATTTAGTTTTTTATAAAAATAATGTTGGGTCTTTGTTATGGTCTAATACAAAGAGATCGTATATCAACCAGTCTTCCTTCCTAAGCACCTAGTTTGAAATTGCAGATGTGTGTAGGTATCTTAATCTTGATTAACTTTCAAGTGATAATCCAAAAACTGCAATGACCTCTAATGTTAGCTCCAGAAATTTCTCTCTCTTACTTTTCTCTTAGTTTTCTGAGTGCGGTCGCCAAACAAATGTTTTAGCAAAAACTAAACGATATACGAAAACGAGGGGGGGAGGGGCATCCATAGGGAATTTGGCCAGCCCTAGTTGAGTTTCACTGCTTATTAAGCAGTATGGTGGCCCGTAATGGCTCACCTTCCTATCCGACCTTTTCTAGCTTTGTGTAATTGTCCTGAAAACTATTTGAGTTCAATTCTGTTGATCTCATGCAACTTAAGATGTTGGTGTAGGTTGGAGACCCAAATGAACCTATTTAATTTAAGCTCTAATAGACAATGGCCCAATTCTAATTAACTCTTAATACCAGTAGGCTTGTACTACTAGTTATGGACTTATTCTATTAAAGGGCCAAACTACACTCTTGAATTAAATAAATATAACTAGATACTTTATAATTAGAATTATATCCATTAGATAACTAACATTTACATGTGTATCCCCATATGAATACCGATAATTGGAGCTAGGTAAAATTATCATTTTGTCCCTCAATTATATATTTTAATTCTTTGATACAAGACTATATCTAATAGATGACCAGACTTACAGAAAGTCTTCAATTAATAAAATAACCAATTTTATTAATTACTTAGCTAAGATTTAAATTATCGAAGCTTCTATAGCTACTCAAGAAAGTATGCACTTTTTATATAACAAAGTTGTAGTTTTTATATCTATAAGCATATATTTCGAATGCCTGTAACAATGCGTTACCCAAATTACAGGGTTTAGATCATTAATTTCTTGATCTGTACCTTTTAACATTTCAAATAATACAAGTTATAAATACGGGTTCATCACTTATCTCAGGATTAAGAAAGACATGCGTTAATTGTCAAGTTTGTGAAAATGTATTCTTATCAATGCACTTATTACCATAGCATATTTCACATAGTCCTTATTGAATATTTTGACACACCAAGAATTTTTGCATATGGTCATATCAATATAGTTTAAGGCATACTATAAATGTATACGATCTTGCAGTATGATCTATGAGAAGTGCCTAGCTTCTCTTATTAGTTGTGAACGCTCTTATTTGATTCAATTAGAGAAAATATGTTCTAACTTTAATGAACAACTTTATTAAGATATTTTTCTAATAAATAAATCATAGAATCTTTTGACATTTACTATTATATAATAATCAAAACATTATCATAAATACTATGCATAAAATATCACTTTATTAAATTTAGATATTTAATAAATATAAAAAAATAGTAAACACCTTTTAGGTATTATTTTAACATCTACTTGCTACTATACTATGTTTAACTAGGTTAGAGATAGAAGGAAATAATTTGATGGTTGAACGACACCGATCCACACGTGATACAAATAATTGTGCCCCATTGACCTAATTTTCCAAGGCATTGGCCATTTTCTGTATGTCAATGAAATAAGAACGTCAAATTAAACTTAATTCCCTCCCAATCTATCTCGATGGCCTCCATAACTGTAAACAACTTTGTTTCGAAAGAAAATCCACGGGAAGGGACCATGCAAAGCAACCCTTACAAACCTTATATTCCAAGAAATTCGTGAACAAGCAGATTTAACTATACTCTTTTGAGCAGCCTCATACATGTTTACTTTAACTCAAATAGGAATGGGGATGCCAAAATACCCGTTAGAAAATAGAAGTTCAGGCTAGTAGTTGTTAGATAGAGAGACAAATGATCTCATTCCAATAACTTACATTAGATAGTGTAGCTTCCATTTCAATTACACTAGATAGTGTAGCTTCTATTTTAATTACTAAATTTTAAATAGAATAGTTCTACTTAAAAATAAGATAGTAGTTCAAACATATGCCACATCATTAAATATTTTGGTATCCTAATCATTATTTATTGGGAAAAAATCTAAATATGAATATGATTTCATGCTTTTAGAAAAAGAGAAAAAAAAAAAAAAAAGAGAAAATCTACAAAACATCACACTACACCGGGGTGATTTCGTAATTGTCCAGAAAAGAAACGAAAGAGAGAGAAAAATGGAGCTTAAACGTGTTTGAGCGGACGGCTAGGTTCGATACACATTGGACAGAGCGAGAGTGAGAAAGAGAGAGAGAGAGAGCATTGAATTGAATTGAAAGCGTGGAGGAGCTGTTAGTGTCATCAATGGCTACCAGAAGAAGCATCTTTTCTCTATCAGCAATTGCAGTCACTCTCATGGCGGCCTCTCTCTGCTCCGCATCATCTGAGTCCGCCTTCGTCAAAAAAACCATCGCTTCCCATAACATCGTCATCTTCTCCAAGTCCTATTGCCCGTACTCTCTCTCTCTCTCTCTTTGTTGGTTATCATTGGGGTTTATGGATCCGTCATTACCATTCTTCATTCTTAGGTTTGCAATTGAGATTTTCTGTTTTGTAAAATTAGGGATGTCTATACCCACTAGAATGGTTCTCTGTGTCGAGTTGTTTTTTTTATCTTTTTCAAAAATTGGCATTTTTTCCATTGTTTTGAGATACTTTTGAAATTTGAAGCATAAGTTTTGGGGTAGTGATGAATCTAGTGTGTGTGTGTGTGTGTGTGCTTTTTTTTTTTTCCCCCTTTAATTTTTATAATGTTTGTGGGTATTGTTTGTGGAAATGTGGAAGATAATCTTGTAGTTTTCATTTCATGCTAGGGGGTTAATCTTTTGGTGTATTTAGGAATGTTTTATCATACCAAATGTTCATTTCGTTCATTACCAGGAAAAATAAAAAAAATATTTAAAAAAAAAGACATTTACCTGAGTTTTTATTATAGATTGGTTGATAATGGACCTTCAATACTCATAAGATAATTGGGTAAAGAGAACAGAAATAGAAGTGAAAATTTCCAATTTGAAAATTTTATTGATTGTGGCTGATTTGCTGCTTCAATGAATGAGGGGTCGATTTAGGGAGACCATGGCTGTGCACAGACGATTTTCTCTGACACAATTTATTGAATTTACAGATACTGTAGAAGGGCAAAAGCTGTCTTCAAAGAGTTGAAGCAAGTACCGTATGTTGTTGAGCTCGATGAGAGAGGTACATTCTTTATGTGCATTACTTTCTTTGATTGTTTCAATTAAACTTCTGCTCAAAAAATGAAAAGGTTTGGCAATTAGATAGACTAGTGAAGAGTTGTTTCCTAAGTTTCTATGAGTGCCCAACTTCTTTTTTTTTTCCGCTTGAAATAAGTGCCCAACTTCTTGTTTTTGTGAAAATTACATGAAATGTAATGAAGTCTTTGTTTTTTTTCTTCTTCTTATTTATTTATTTATTTTTTTACCTTTTCAGTAGCACAATGTAGGGGTTTGAGTAGTTGGGTGATAATACAAGTAGTTGGTTTACTAACATTTTCTTTGTGATAACTCCCTTTTTTTTTTTTCATGAGTGCTTTTTGAAGCAAAAGTTTCAAACTTGACAGTGAGTATGTTGAAACGTGACAACAGAATGAAATTGGAAACAATTGGTATTGGCAGGTTGAGGCATTATTTAGAAGAGGAGAAATTAATCAAGACACTATTGATCTTTTAGCCATTTAGGATTACTGATGGAGAACCAATGGAGAAAAGAAGGGAGAGCGGGAAGATGGGGAGGAACATATAGATCTAGGGAGATGAGAGAGGCGGAATAGAATCAAGAAAGGGAATTTATAGAGAGAGAGAATTCAATATTTCATTCATTCATTCCTAGTCTTCTCAAAGTAATGAAAATTGCCAGGCCTATTATATATAGGCACAATAAACACAATTGGAAACTAGACGGAATAAGAAACTAACTCATAAATTGAAGATCTAATAATAATTCTAAATAGTCCTTGTTAATAATAATAATAATAATGTAAATCCTATTTTTTATTATTGTTTTTTTGCTGGTGTCATATTGTTCTAATGATTGTAGTGGGTTCTAGCCTTCGGGGAATCTCTCCTAGAAATCTTATGGCATCACACCATCGCACCAGTGTGACGAACCAGAAATAAAATAATAGATTATGAAAAGTCTCTTCCTTACCATAAAATGAGGACATACAAAACTATATATAGGCTGGAGAGATTCATTATACAAATTAGACTCTTGGAAACAAGGACTTGGAAATATAAACCTCTTGACTGTAGGAAATTGACTCTGACCAACATGCTGACCGCATTAAACTTTTGGAGACCAACATGCTGAACACATTAAAACTTTTGGACTATTTGGCATAACTCTTGAATTGAATTTGACTATTTAAGATTACTGATCGAGAAATTGCAGCCCAGCATCATCCAGAATCCATTATTGCGAGGTTTGCATCTCAGGCTGTTAAATATAACCATGAGTCTACTGATTAAATTTGTGTATGTGCTGACAGATGATGGCAGAAATATTCAAGATGCTCTGGGTGAGATCGTTGGGAGGCGAACTGTGCCACAAGTGTTCATAAATGGAAAGCATATTGGGGGATCAGATGGTAAAATTCATCTTAGTTTTCCTGTGGTAAAATGCTGATTATTAGTGCTATTGCTTATGACAGTTATTGTGGAAACCTACAGATACTGTTGAAGCATATGAAAGTGGAGAACTTGCTAAACTTCTAGGCATTGTAGCAGAGCATAAAGATGATCTCTAAACTGAATCCCGGATGATGGTGAACTGGTAGACCAATTTGGAGTAAAATTTCATTTGATGCTTTGATGGAATTATTTCCTTGGCATAGAATATTAGCAGTGAAGTTTGAGCATAAACTTTGACTTAAAGTGGATCATATTCTCGATAAATATAAGGAAGAGTTTACTAATTATGATTTTGTAATTTACGATTTTTTTAATATTATATTTTTTTTGCAACTTAGCTTACTTTAGATTTATCGTTTAGGCAACTTAGCTCACAGTGGCAGGGAATTTATGAAAGTTCTAAAGTGTGTTGATTGCTTAACCCAGTGCACATTTTTGGTCTATAAATAGAGCAAGAATATGTGGCTGTTTAATCCGGTATGCAGTTGGAAAAACCTTAATAATGCATGTATAGTCAGTTTTTCATTTTTTTTAGTGTTACTAACTAGCTATTTTATTCATCATGATGCTTGTTTTCTTGGCCCGTATTTTTCTTTTTTCTTTTTTTAAAAAAAACCTAGTTCTTTTATTGGGTGGAAATTTATAACAGATAGAGAAATTTTACTATTTATGCTCCATAGTCCTAATTTAATACATATGCTCCACGTAATAGTACTTTCAAATATATGTTTCACCAAAATACTAATTGTGAGCATACTTTGAACCAGAAAGCTTCTCCCCCCATTCTTGAAAATATATTTTTTTCTTTTCCGAAACTTGAGGAAAAAGAGCGAATTCTTCGGCTCTTCGTCTTCTGTGGCGCTATCACTCTCATGTAACCCTCTATCTTCCTTGCCTCGCTTGGCCAGAGCATGGTGGCGGCCCGTCACTCTAGATAGGCACTAGTTTTTTGGGTTTCAAGCTTTTAAAACTCTTTTGGTCAGGGGAAAGACCCACGTGGTTCAAGCAAATCGATATTTAGGGATGTGAGTCGTGAAGGATGGTCCAAGCCGTGTCCATGGAGCAGTCGAAGAGAGAAAGCGAACATGGCATCTTATGGAGTTCAACAAGATTTGACGCTCTTCACTGTTCAACGAGATTTGATGGAGTTTGATGATATTTGACAGAGTTCAATGGTCTTCGATGGTCCTCAACAGCATTCAAGGGTCCTCGACGGAGTTTGATTATCTTGTGTTCAATGGCCCTCGATAGCATTCAAATGGGTTCATGGGAAACAAAGGAATGAGACTTTGAGTTCTTCAAACTAGATAGAGAGGAGTTAGAAGAAGAAGAAAGTCAAAAACAATGGAGATCTGAGAGCAAAGGATCTCGAACGGGAAAGAGGAAGAGAAAACGAGAGAGAGAGGGTTCAATTATTTTTGGATTTTTTATCTTTTAGTTTTTCCCAAAGCATAGCTATGTATTTTAAGTTATTACGAGTATTTTTTCCCATAAGCATAGATTTTGAACAATTATTGGATGGAGCATATAGATAGTATCAGTCATATTATAGAGCATATCTAATAAAATTGCTCAACTACAACGAATTGTGTGGTAACCATAGAAAAACGTTGTACACATATTTGACAAAGGTTAGGCTTATGTTTGCCTTTTGTCGAAATATCAAATTTTAGCACTTATCCAACGACAGAGTTTTTAAAAGAGAACAAACGGACTGATACTTCTGATAAAGATTGACATGACTAAACAGATCAGATAAGATGAAGATAAACAATTAAGGTTTTCAAGTTTTCTCCCAATGATTTTTCAAACATTAATTCAGAAATCTAAAGAAAAAGAGAACCATAAGACAATTCTATGATTAAAAATATGAAAAGAAGCTCAAATTTATTGATGAAGGACGCAGATGTTGCTCCATTAACAATATGGGACAAAACACTCTTAGACGCATTAAAGAGAAGATGCCATGTGGGATGGGACAAAAACACTCTTAGCTGTATTAAAGAGAAGATTCCATATGGCACACTGTTCTGCTACGTGGGGTTGATGTGGTGCGGTTTTGTGGTGAAAATGTGGAAAATTTTCACTAACCCGCATGTATAGTTAATTGACTTTCTTTGATCATACAATTAATTATAATGAGATTAATCGCATCTAAGTGATGTCAAGAGGGTTGTGTAAGCCACTTAGCATGGCTGAATATGACATGGCATGCTGAAACGTGGGTCATGTTTAGTACGGTCCAATTATATGAGCCATTCAAAATTCTCAAGTTAAATGCGATGGGCTGAGCATAGCACATTAGCCCGTCATAGATATAAATTTCACATGATTTTCAACTATTTTTTCCTCTAATAGTACTTTAATTTGTTTATTTCTTTACTTCTTTTTCTTTTTTCCCATCCTACAAAACGTTCATTATAATTTTATAGTTTTGCTCTTAGTCTCCTTTAAATGATTTAGAGAAAAAATTCGTAAAATGACATTAAAATAAAGCTACATAATTGAATTCACTAATTTTGACCTAAATAGATTGACACATCTAGGCATGGTTGACATGGCACAAAAAAAGACGACACTCTTACAACATGAGCTATAGACCACTTAGCACCAGTAATTTTTGACTTTAGGCACGTTACAACACGACTTAGAGATGTGTTGTACCTAGCATAATATGAAACGCATTTGTACCTAATTTAAATAAGCCATGTCGGTATGGTATGATACGTTTGACAACTTTTAACTGTATCGTACCATATATTGGTAGTTTAGTGCGGTTATATCGTTAATTCTTATTCAAAATTTAAAATTAATGTCACAAAAAGAAAACATTTTGATAAATATAAAACTCCATAACTAATAAAGAAAAAGATCAAGATAACATATTGGGCAAAAATGATGAACCAAAAAAGAATTAAATGATGAACCAAAAAAGAATTACTAAGTTACAAACCAGAACAAATATCAAATACAAATTTAGGTTTATGGAGAATTTAATCTATGTGGTAGGATTTATTGTGAGCCTATTCTAAATGCTTATTAAAATTTTATACATGTAAATATAGAAATATAAAAAATACTATATAAACTATATTTAGATGGCGCAGTGCGGTTAAGATGATTTGGCAAAAATTTGTTCAAGAAGATATTGGAACATTTATTTGGAAGCAATTCACTAATGAAGCAAATTAAGAACATAAGAATATAAACTAGAAGAGAGAATTTCTCCAGAGCGATTTCAAAGAACTCTAAGAGAAAAATGGGTTGATTAAACTAAGCACCGGATTCAGAACTCCCAAGTTCGCTTGATAGGTGTGAGACGCACAAAAGAAGAGGAAAAGAGAGAAGAGGTGCGAGAGTGGGTAAAAGGAAAGGACAGTGAGAACTTTGGGAGAGAAAGATTGAAAGAGTGGGTAAGAAAAGAAAGAAAACCAAATTGATCGATGGTTTGGAAATAATTACCAGTAAATTGAGTTTTAATTTCTAATTTGGAAAGTGGCTTTAGGAAAAGACTAAAAAGATCGAACAAAGAAGTGACAATAAAACCACTCAAATTATAATTATGAATGGATAAAATCCGTTCAATATGGCTTTAAAAAATTTCTCTTCAATATTCCTGGTTACTTCAATGACATGAAAATGTTTGTTATAGGGCTTTAATGAAATTTTTGAAAACATAAAAAACGAAATACCCAATGCTAAATCAAACACGGTTTTCTGGTCTTTGGGAGAAGAAATAAAACAAACCTAAGCTGGGCACTGTGCAAAGTAATTGAACAGTAATAACCCTTTTGTTTTCTTTTCGTTAACAATATCAAGCAGAATTTATCAGTTGAACATCAAGCATAGTTACAAAAGGTGACTCCATCAGAGACAGCAACAAATTACACACGATACAAGGTGCCGTAGAAATATGTACAGCATGATTTGCCGCTTGCCGCAAGTTTCTTGTTTTTGCAACCAAAATTCATCTCGATGCCTGCCACTCCCACAGAATTTGCTCATCTATCTTGCTCAACTTGTCATCATCAAGACGCTTCCATGTCTTGATCCTCTCCACTCCCATCCAAGCTTTCTCTCCTTTCCCGAGTTCGGCTAATATGACTCTTGCTCTCCTGGGCCACCCATTCTTCCCATAACCATGGTATCCAAAGCCCCCACCATAGCAAAACCATATCCCATCTAGTTTTCCACAAAAATCATTGTTGTGATCATGGCCTATGAACACACCCTTCACATCTCCCATTGAGACCAGGGTCTGTAAGACTCCTGAGTTTACTGATGAACATGCCACTGCCTCCTGAAACTGACCTATAATCTGTTTGTAGTACAGCTGACGAATTTCTGGAATTGGAATGTGGAAAAACGCAAGAGCTGGGGGTTTAGGGGACATCAGACCATCAGCCAGTTGATCAATATCCTGCTTTTGTCCCTGTTAGTATGTGACCTGCAACATGTTAATGAAATCTAAATCTAGGAAAGCAAACTTTCATGATTAAAATAACATAGTGAATAACAAAGGAAATTAGTGATACAATTGAAACCAGTTGTACAATTGATTTCATGCAAACTAGTGTAGAATATTAAAAAACTCGACAGCATTAAGAATCGGGAAACAAATTCATTGCATCAGGAAAAGCCTTGAGCCATTGAATTAAGAGACTGCCCCTTCTTTTAGAAAATACCTAGAAATTTTGACTTATAATTTTCATGTTAATTGTGTAAATAATTAGTTAATTAGTATTCTAATCAATCTTGCAGCAAAGAAGGGGAAAAAAAAGGTTGCAATCAATCGAAAGAAAAAATTNGGGCCGGCCCTACCCGCTTTCTTTGACAGGCTGGCCCGGCCCGGCCCGTTTTCCTTCCTAAGCCCGTTTTGGGCAGGCCAGGCCGGAGCTCTTATAGTCATACCCAAAGAGGGTAGCCATCGCCTCTTCCTCCCCTTTTTCTCATAAAAAAAAAAAAAATATCCGCACTATTGTGAGTTGGGCGGCGTCTATGGTTAGGTGGGGACTTTGTACACACCTAATGGTAGGCGTGGAGGCATTGGGGCTCACACTTAGCAGTCTAGAATGTGGTCTTAGGCCTCCACGTCAGCTGTAGTCTGGGTTAAGGCAACATTGCACTCTCCTCCCTTTTATCCATTAGGGGATATTATCCAATCTAATACTTTTATTTTTCTCTTTATATAGAATATGACATCTTAGAAGTTGATATATGCGGCATAAGTTTTTAGGCTATCAGATTAGCAAGTTAATGTGTTATTGCTTTACCAAGTTACAGTTGGGAAAATGTGGAATAGTATGAAGAACATACAACTAGAAAAATCAGAGTTCATAGCTGCGGAAGAGAAAAAGGTTTTAACATTTCCCCAAAAATCACGAGATCTAGATAAATTATGAATACTTTTAAATTAACGAACTTAAAAGATGATTAATTCAATAAATAGAGTTGACTGAATAACACTTTAGGTTGTATTTGGTTCGTGAAATGAAATTAGAATGGTAATGGCAATTGTAATGGAATGAAATTGGAATTAGAATAAGAATGTTATTCCATTGTTTGGTTGAAATTTGGAATCAATATTGGAATAGGAATTACTTTGTTTGATTAAACACTGGAATGGAATGAAATTATATTATAATTGACCAAAATACCCATTTTTTTTATAATCCAATAAGGATATTTTAGGATAAAAATAGTAAAGTGACTTTTTTAGATATTGTTAAGGAATGGATTCTCTATTACTAAGGTAGGCTTGTGGAATTGCAATTCTCCTATTTGATGGAATTAGAATTGCCATGGAATAAGAATTTCATTGCCCATATGTGTAACCAAACAATAGAATGTACATTTTGTTGGAATGACATTTTCATTCCAAAGTCCATTCTATTGAACCAAACAGGCTATTAGTGTTTCTCAAGTTATAGAAACTAGTTTCGTTTTCTTTTCGTTAACAATATCAAGCAGAATTTATCAGTTGAACATCAAGCATAGTTACAAAAGGTGACTCCATCAGAGACAGCAACAAATTACACACGATACAAGGTGCCGTAGAAATATGTACAGCATGATTTGCTGCAAGTTTCTTGTTTTTGCAACCAAAATTCATCTCGATGCCTGCCACTCCCACAGAATTTGCTCATCAATCTTGCTCAACTTGTCATCATCAAGACGCTTCCATGTCTTGATCCTCTCCACTCCCATCCAAGCTTTTTCTCCTTTCCCGAGTTCGGCTAATATGACTCTTGCTCTCCTGGGCCACCCATTCTTCCCATAACCATGGTATCCAAAGCCCCCACCATAGCAAAACCATATCCCATCTAGTTTTCCACAAAAATCATTGTTGTGATCATGGCCTATGAACACACCCTTCACATCTCCCATTGAGACCAGGGTCTGTAAGACTCCTGAGTTTACTGATGAACATGCCACTGCCTCCTGAAACTGACCNAGGATTTATTGTGAGCCTATTCTAAATGCTTATTAAAATTTTATACATGTAAATATAGAAATATAAAAAATACTATATAAACTATATTTAGATGGCGCAGTGCGGTTAAGATGATTTGGCAAAAATTTGTTCAAGAAGATATTGGAACATTTATTTGGAAGCAATTCACTAATGAAGCAAATTAAGAACATAAGAATATAAACTAGAAGAGAGAATTTCTCCAGAGCGATTTCAAAGAACTCTAAGAGAAAAATGGGTTGATTAAACTAAGCACCGGATTCAGAACTCCCAAGTTCGCTTGATAGGTGTGAGACGCACAAAAGAAGAGGAAAAGAGAGAAGAGGTGCGAGAGTGGGTAAAAGGAAAGGACAGTGAGAACTTTGGGAGAGAAAGATTGAAAGAGTGGGTAAGAAAAGAAAGAAAACCAAATTGATCGATGGTTTGGAAATAATTACCAGTAAATTGAGTTTTAATTTCTAATTTGGAAAGTGGCTTTAGGAAAAGACTAAAAAGATCGAACAAAGAAGTGACAATAAAACCACTCAAATTATAATTATGAATGGATAAAATCCGTTCAATATGGCTTTAAAAAATTTCTCTTCAATATTCCTGGTTACTTCAATGACATGAAAATGTTTGTTATAGGGCTTTAATGAAATTTTTGAAAACATAAAAAACGAAATACCCAATGCTAAATCAAACACGGTTTTCTGGTCTTTGGGAGAAGAAATAAAACAAACCTAAGCTGGGCACTGTGCAAAGTAATTGAACAGTAATAACCCTTTTGTTTTCTTTTCGTTAACAATATCAAGCAGAATTTATCAGTTGAACATCAAGCATAGTTACAAAAGGTGACTCCATCAGAGACAGCAACAAATTACACACGATACAAGGTGCCGTAGAAATATGTACAGCATGATTTGCCGCTTGCCGCAAGTTTCTTGTTTTTGCAACCAAAATTCATCTCGATGCCTGCCACTCCCACAGAATTTGCTCATCTATCTTGCTCAACTTGTCATCATCAAGACGCTTCCATGTCTTGATCCTCTCCACTCCCATCCAAGCTTTCTCTCCTTTCCCGAGTTCGGCTAATATGACTCTTGCTCTCCTGGGCCACCCATTCTTCCCATAACCATGGTATCCAAAGCCCCCACCATAGCAAAACCATATCCCATCTAGTTTTCCACAAAAATCATTGTTGTGATCATGGCCTATGAACACACCCTTCACATCTCCCATTGAGACCAGGGTCTGTAAGACTCCTGAGTTTACTGATGAACATGCCACTGCCTCCTGAAACTGACCTATAATCTGTTTGTAGTACAGCTGACGAATTTCTGGAATTGGAATGTGGAAAAACGCAAGAGCTGGGGGTTTAGGGGACATCAGACCATCAGCCAGTTGATCAATATCCTGCTTTTGTCCCTGTTAGTATGTGACCTGCAACATGTTAATGAAATCTAAATCTAGGAAAGCAAACTTTCATGATTAAAATAACATAGTGAATAACAAAGGAAATTAGTGATACAATTGAAACCAGTTGTACAATTGATTTCATGCAAACCAGTGTAGAATATTAAAAAACTCGACAGCATTAAGAATCGGGAAACAAATTCATTGCGTCAGGAAAAGCCTTGAGCCATTGAATTAAGAGACTGCCCCTTCTTTTAGAAAATACCTAGAAATTTTGACTTATAATTTTCATGTTAATTGTGTAAATAATTAGTTAATTAGTATTCTAATCAATCTTGCAGCAAAGAAGGGGAAAAAAAGGTTGCAATCAATCGAAAGAAAAAATTAGTAGCTGTAGTGTGCCTTCAGTTATCATGTTCCTTGTACCTGGAACCCTTTCGAAGTATGAGAAAGCCAATGAAGTTGAGATTGCTTAATATACCCATACGTTCGAATTCCTTCAACTGTTTCCCTATCTCCACTGTCAAGAAAGAAAAGATTGAGGACACTGCTGTTAACCAAATGGGAACCTGGGGCACCAAATACTCTCAGATTATAATTCCCAAACCCATCAATGGATCCATGTTTTCCGGTTTTAGCAACATCCGAGAGTTCTTCAACTGAAGGATTGATTTGCGAGACTGAATAATCCAATAGAGAGATGAAGAACATTAGTTCTTCACGATCCATTGTAGATTCTTGATCATGATTTCCTAGAACTGCTGCCCACGGGATTCCAGATTCCATGGCAGGACGAAATGCACCAAATAGGGATTCAGCTGCATCGGTAGCGCTTGAGCCAAATATGTTATCTCCTGTTTCATATGCCAGAGAGAATTACAACTTGAAAGAGACAAAGATCCACCACAATTCTCCATAACAATCTAATTCTGGTCTCAATGAATAAAACTATTTAGTACATCCGTACAGATCAGACTCATAAGAGTAACAGAGGAATCAGTATGGAGCAACTCTGTTTGGATATGTACGCAGGTCATACCTCCATATTTTCTCATTTGAACTAAGAACATGGGACACTGTTCAATTCCTTCCAATCAATGAAACATTCATTCACATAACTTGACACCAATTGAGAGTTTCTTTTCCTTGGCTGAAAAATTTTAATATGACTTTAATATCTATTGCAAAAAGTTGACATGATTGCATAACCTATACAACAAAGTTAGTCTTCAACTTAAAATAGCAAGAAAAAGTACAAGAAAAAAGTGCTATGAAACACTAACCTGAAAATCTCTGATTTTAAACAGCAAAATGCTGTTATCCCTGAGTGAACCAATTCTAAAGTTTTTAAGTAAAAGAAATTGGAAATGCAAAGTTGTTTTCCAAGAGCACGTAAAAAGTTTGAGCCAAGTCAATGCTGTGAACAAGATGGTAGTGTGCCTTAATTAGCCAAATATGCATGTTGAGCAGTGTGCCATAAACTTAATTCTTCACTAAAACAACATGGCATGATACCCTGCGGCTATTCAGTTTTATGAGGCCTCTAATATGCATCCATCATATAAGAAGAAAGGCTGGTGTTCTATGTGTAAGCTTTGAAAATAATCCGGGACTTGCTTCTTACAGCTCAAAACTTTTGGTAACAACATTTATCAATACAAAAAGAAAATAAAAATGATTGCTCTACTGCAAAGGTGTTAAATTGGCTACCATATAAATAAGTAGTCAAAATTACGGTTCGATGTAGACATTGTAAACACTGACCAAAATTCACTTTCGTCTCCCGTAATTGCTCTTTGTATAGCGAGAAATTCATTTGCAAGTGACTACCATGTGCTCAATCTCTCACCTAAACCTCATCTAAAATTACACTAATGATCAGTTGTCCATTCACAGTTCCAACTTCCTGGTCTTAGCCGAACAATTTGAAAAATTAACTAGAAAGTTGATTTACACCTTAATCTGTCATCAAAATATCAGTATGAACTCATCATGTGTTTTGGGACCGAAATTACAAACGAAAATCTCTCCCGCATTACTAGAGTAATGAATTAGAAAATCCTGAATGTCAGCATCCTGAGCACTTATTTAAGAACTAACTATAAAATGCAGATCCATCCAAACCAGTGGAAAAAACTACTGCTATGTCACATGTACAAGAAGGTACTCTCATTCAAAATGATGGTGGATGTGGTTACTATAAGTTCAAGCTGCCCAGAACTGGGTCATCAATCCAATCTTTAGGGCAAACCGAGTTAGGTTCCTGCTTTGTTGGGTGTGGTGTAAAATTTTGGAGCCCGTCTCCCTTTAGATGTTCTTTTTTGTTATTATTGTTTTTTTTTTTTTTTTTTTAATTTAAAAAAAGTGTATATTGAAGAATCAGAATATTACTAAGATGGAAAGTATCAAAATCCGAATTCAATTACTCGTGATAAAAAGGGTATAATTAGGTGTGGTTGAAAAAGGTGTAATTAAGTCTTAGGCGTGTATTTCTCTACTTTCCTTTTCCTATAATAGTTTCTCTTTTTGCTGTATTTAAGGCTTGTAAATTATTCAATCAGAACTACTATTGGAAATTTGGAATTACCAGTTATATTTCCAGTTCTAACCATATGGTCACTGTAACATTCTCAGCTTCGTGCTTGAACTTTCCATTTATGAAACTAAATTTAGTCATTTGCAGCAAACCCAAAATTTAATTTCAAACAACGGAAACGATCAACACAAATAGAACTTGGTCAGTCTAGTTTGGACCATATAATGAAATGGGCAGTAGTTTCTAAGAAAGGAAAATGTGCTGTTATAGCGTTTATCAACTATAGTTTCTTTAAGTTGTATTTTTTTTTTTTCGGTAATGAAGCTTCTTTGAATTTCAATCAAAGAAGAAGCTCCTTTTTAAATCTGAATAAATAAATTGAAAGAAAAAAAATAAAAAAAGGAAAGTGAAGTACCTGTAAAAGCAATGAAATCAGGGTTTTCGGCTTGGATCATTCTGTGGAAGAAACGAGTGGAGTTGAGATCGGTGCAGTGGCGGAAGTCGGAGGTCGAAATGTCTCGGCAGCGAGTGATGGGTCCATTGCCAAAGTGCAAATCGGCAACCTGGAGGATTTTGAAGGTGCCATCGGAGCGGAAGCGAAGGGGAAGAGGAGGGTTCTTCTTGATGCGAACAAGGGCTCCATGGCGGAGCATGAGAAGGTCATGGGAGTTGAGCGAGTAGAGAATGGAGAAGATGAAGGCCAAGTAGAGGAGTGAGTGCTTCCACTTCCATTTTTGAGTTGCAGATTCCATCTGCTTCTCTCTCAAAGAGAAGTTCTCTTCCTCCTTTTGGAACTTTGACCAAAGAACACGTGGTTTTAACACTTTAAAATAACTATAACTACATACTTAGTTACACACCTGAGTGATGTAAATGATGGAATTAATTACATTAATAGTGCTTGAATTACTTTGTATTGACTTGGTTTCCGAATTTTCACTTATAAAATATGTTATCTGAATTATGTATATTATTGCCATAGCCATTTTGTCACAAGTAAAATGTTAAACAGAAAGAAAGAATTAATTATAAATAATATAAAAAATTATACTACTGTTGCAATAATGATATTTTGATTACAAATGAATCAAATGCAAATCACATAATTTTGTAACTAAAGCCGAGAATGAGAGTACAACTCTCGGAGACAAACAATGCCCAATTCTTTATTAGCGTAAATGAATGTCTTCTACTAAAAAACTAAAATTTGTGTCAAATAGACTATGTTAATAATTAGGGTTAATGGCACTATTGGTCCTCAATCTATGATCATTTTAGCATATTGGTCCTCATCTTTTTTTTTTTGTGGTATTTAAGTCCTAAACGTTTGTTTTTTTGACACCATTAGTCATTTTGGCATATTCCATCTAAGATTCCGTTAAAATTTATTTGAATGAGAGAAATTTTACACCATTGATCTCGAATTTTCAATTGTTTAACAATTTGATCTATAATTTTTTTTGGTACTCATATTTTCGATTAACAATATTGCATCTACCAATTTTTCAGAAAATTAAAATTCTAAAAAATTAATTTTTCGAACGATTGACAGATGCAATTACAAAAAGAAATGAACATTTAATGGAAAATTATAAAACTTTTCAGGCTTATTTGCTGCAAATAGTTAATTAATTTTTTAGAATAACCATTCGTAATTGCATGAACATTTAATGGATGTAGTAAATTTTCAGTCAAATTTGACTAGTGTCGAAGCGTGTATGACTGTATGCAAAATTTTTTTAGTTTTAAAAATGGTAAAATAATTATTTTTTATTCATAAAGTTACTATAGTTTGACATAAACTAAGGTTTATTAGTATAATTTTTTTCTTTTTTGAATTTGGTTTTTAAATGAACTATTTATTTTATATCCGTCTTTGAATTTTAATTTTCTGAAAGATTGGCAAATGCATTATTGTTAATCAGAAATATGAATACAAAAAAAAAAAAATTATGGACCAAATTGTTAAACAATTGAAAATTTGAGATCAATGGTATAAAATTTCTCACATTCAAATAAATTTTAACAGAATCTTAGATAGAATATGCCAAAATGACCAATGGTGCCAAAAAAATAAACGTTTAGGACTTAAATGCCACAAAGAAAAGGTTGAGGACCAAAATGCCAAAATGAACATAGGTTGGGGACTAATTGTGCCATTAATCCTAATAAGTATATAATTCATGTGTCAAATAGACTATGTCAATAATTATATAATTCATGTTAGTCTATCGTAGAATATAGAATATAGGTAGAAAATTCAAAGGACAAAATAATACAATTATACAATTGTATAAATCAGAAGCTATTATAATAATTAATCCAGCCTAAACATTTTTTGATAGTGTCAAGTGGTTTCCATTTTGTGTACGGTTTTAATCTTTTGTTCCTTAAAAAGTGCTGAAGGAGACGAACATAGGTTATAGGCCAATGTACAAAAGGTTTCATAGGGGTCAAAATATTTGGTCTATGGA
>JXTC01000138.1:0-15373 GCA_002914845.1 Trema orientale | reverse complement strand
CTACTCATCTCATCATGCTCCCAAGATACAAGTATTTCGACCTGTTTAAAAACAAATCTTTAACAAGTATGTTAAAGAACATAATGCTATAAATAGGAGTGTATAACTACTCAGGATTAAGATTGATCTACATATGATCATCTAGTAACATTATTTGAACTCTCAACAGTTAATGGAATTTATATGAGATCAAATCATGTCTAGTCTAGTCCTATATAATCGAATTATATAAAGTACCTCCATTGTGATGTCAACACATCAATAGTCCGGATAAGACTATTACATTCTCAATGTTAATGGACCGTACTAATAATATTTAATTAAAGATCCCATACTTTAATTAATTATTATGAACTATATTTAGTTTATTATCCATAAATTTAGTCCTCATGTATATAACACTTTTATTCTTAATTAGTGGTCACATAAATAAACTAGAGATTTTTTTATATTTAAAGACATACCAATTATGCATAAATTCAAATAGAAAAATGTCATTTTATTAATTCGGCAAATATCCAAAATATACATGCTTTTAGGGCATAAACCATAACACAACAATCGTTGTCTATCTTGTTGAGAATATAGCATATTCACAAATCATATTCTTAGAAATTATGGTCTTGTCTGTATGCTATGAGGCAAAACACTACACCTCATCTCGACTAGAGAGTAAGACACTACACTCAACATTACAACAACTACTACAAATACTTGTTACTCCTGTGAAGTGCCACCAACGATGCATAGGCACGGTTGGTGATCTTTATCAATGAGTCATGCCGGCCCTTCTCAGTGATCACAACGTTCCGCACCACCGCGATTATATCTGCGCCTTTAATTGTAGTGAGCTGGTGAGCAACAACAACAATTGTTATGTCCACCATAACTCTATCCATGGCATCTTAAACTACCATTTCTAACTCTGCGTCCAATGAACTAGTAGTTTCATCAAGCAAAAGAATTTTCAGATTCTTTGGTATTACTCTGGCTATAGCTATCCTCTACTTTTGTCATCTAGATTATTGTGTCCCTCTTTCTCCAATAGAGGTGTCATAGTCACTAGGGAGTGATTATATGAAGTTGTGAGCATTGCCTGCTTTTGTTGCTGCTATGACCTCTTCCTCAGTTCTCCTTATTTTCCATAGTCTATGTTTTCTCGGATTGTCTCGTTGAAAAGAATTTGTTCATGACTAACTAATCCCATTTGTTGCCTCAACCAGCTTAGTTTGAAGTTCTTTATTTCAATTTCATCAAGTGTTAGTTGACCAGATAGAGGGTCGTAGAATCTCTCCATTAAGCTGACAATCACTGATTTTCCACCGCAACTTTCTCCAACTACGGAAATGGTCTGCAAATAGAATTTTCATTAGCTTGGGATAAGAAAAAAGTGTTTAATGAAAATGAGATAAGTAGAAAAAATTTCTTTATACCTTTCCAGATGGGATGCTCAAACCCAAGTCTTTGAAGATTTCAACATTAGGCCTTGTGGCATATCTGAAGCTGACATGTTGAAGTTCAATATCTTTGGCTATGGTTGGTAATGTTAAGCATTCGTCTCTACTCGAATCAATGTTTGGCTTCCTGTCATGGATTTTGAATATTGAGGTTGCTGAATCCCTGGCTTTAGTGGAGTCAGGAGCCAAAATGGTACTTTGGGAGACTATCGTCGCTAAAATAGACTGCATTAATCCTTGTATAACCATAATTGGAGAAACTGCTACAAATATAGAAGCTAGAATCCAATGTACCTGTGAACGCTATTACTAGCCCCGCTATGATTATTGCTATGTTCTGAACTACAAGCGCAAAGGCATCGCCAACGAGAGCCATGAAAGTCGAAGCATCAGTCACAACATTGCTCCCACTGTGCCACTGCAAGAAGGCAAAGACAACTGCGCTTAGAGGATTTGTGAAATCATTAGGGAGAGAGAGAGAGAGAGAACTGACTGATTTCTTTCAAAAAAATCACCTTGAGTTTGCAGGGTCATTAAACCAACAAATTTCTTGGTGGACAACTTTCTCGAAAGTTAAGGAGCGAATCATGGACTAATTTTTTGCCTGCCACTAAGAAAAGAAAATTCTTGATAGGAACTATCAACAAAACGGTTATTCTGATGCCTGAATAGAGAAGTGCCCAAAATCTGGAATCCTTTCACAGCTTTGGAGTTTGGTAGAACATGTTTATGGAATTTTAGAGTAAAAGGCGAAATAAAAGGCCAGTTATACCATGTATGACTGCAAAAATAGAGCCAAGAAGCAGAGAGAGAGAGAGAGAGAGAGAGAAAGCTAACCTCTTTATCGAAGCTTTCTAACCCGTTTTGGATGTTCCCTCATTATGTCTAGAAATCTCTTCACCTGTTTTTGCAGTCTGATGAATACTAATCGGGCCAGGAATATGGTAGTAGAGAGAGAGAGGGCAGTGGCTGCCTGATGAAGAATTTCTGCTAATAGATCTCCTTATTGATAATCCAAGGCTGCCAGACTTTGTCATCATCTTCACTAGTCGAGACTTATGTCCTTTTTTATTCATGTCAGAGCCATGGACATCTTCTGTTTTGTTAGTTGCTCCTTGTTGAAGGCAAACCAGCTCTGAGTAAACTCTTTCGGGATTACTAATCAACTTGGTATTATTTCCTGTTTAGGACAAATTTGATGAAAACATTATAACTTGGTGATCAAAAGTTAGATATTCACAATGAAAGCAAAGACAAAAGAGTATCAAGTCCTGACCTTTCTCCGCATTTCCCCTTGTTACACCACTGCTATAATGTCAGCATTTCTGATATTGTTAAACGATGAGCAATAACCACAATTGTCCGATTCGCCATAACTCTCTCTAGTGCCTCTTGAACAATCCGTTCAGACTCAGTATCAAGCACACTCGTTGCTTTATCAAGAAGGAGAATTCTTGGATTCTTCAAAAGGGCTCTTGCAATTACTATTCTTTGCTTTTGTCCACCTGAGAGCTGTGTCCCATGCTCCCCTGCTAGTGTATCTAGACCCTATAAACAAGTTCCCAATAAACACAAAATAATGTAAAAGCGATAATAAAGCAGAGTAAATACCAAAATAAAATAAACACAGAACATGCAAATTTACATAGTTCACCAATTTGACTATGTCCATGGAATTACTGCAGATCTTCATTATAAGGAGAAAAAGAACCTTTACAAGTATTTAAAAACACTCACCACACTCAAGAGGAAAATTATTTTTCTCTCACTCTCAAAGAATAAAATCTCTCAATTTTAATCTCACTTAACGCTTGGTGTTTCTCACTTTTTTGGGATGAGAAGCTATGAGAAATAGGGTCTCTATTTATAGTGTATGGCTCACCAATCCTTACACGTTTTTTTCTTCAAGTTTCCTAATATATTACACGACTTTCACACAGTTTTTTTTTTTACCATGTATTAGCTGGCCATTTTACTTTTCTTTCATCGTGTATCAAACACGGCTTGTACACGGAGCAATAAATGCTCCTTTGTTAACAATCTCTCATTTGAAGACTAATTTCAATTATGTCCTCACACTTGATCAATGCAGTAGCTCATCTTCTATTCTTCATGCTTGTAAGCCAACTGAAGTTGAACACAGCTTTAGTTTGTCAATGGTCACTGTCTTCGTTAACATATCCACTGGGTTCTTGCTTTCTGGAATCTTCTCCTAAGACTCCATATTCCAAAGCTGAGTGTATGAAGTGATACCAAACCTGTATATACTTTACCCGAGCATGATAAAAAGAGTTCTTTGCTAGATGAATAGCACTTTGATTGTTACAATGCATAGTATTCTTCCCATAATTCTAACCCAGTTCCTCCAAGAAGGTCTGCAATTAGATCAACTCCTTGCTTGCTTCTGTCAGAGAAATATACTTTGCTTGAGTAGTGGATAGAGCGATAATCTTTTGTAGCTTTGAGACCCAGCTGACTACGTATCACCTAACGTGAACACATATCCAGTGGTACTCTTCTTGCTGTCTATATCACTAGCTATGCCAGTATCAACATAGCCCTGTAGATCCAATTCTATCTTTCTGAAGCACAAGGCCATGTTACTGTTACATCTCAAGTACCTGAGAATCCACTTCATCGCTTCCCATTGTTGTTTTCCCAGATTGCTGTTGTGGAATTTATTAAACGCAAGGGCAGGTTACCAAACAAGTAGTATAGAATAAATAGAGTATCATCCCACAGAGACTTATATTGCCAATTACCAAATTATATTAATTCCAAATTTTATTTGAACAACTAGAAATATGACAATTGGAAAGAAATAAAACAAAAGAAATTAAATAAATAAAAGCAATCTTATAAATAACTCAAGAAAACTTCTAAGGATTAAAAACCTAGGGTTTCGATTTCACCTAGATTAATCTGTCTGAATCTATTAATCCAACTAATTTATGTTCATTCCCTATGCTAACAGTGAATCTCTCTAATTTTTCTATCAATCTTTCTCAAGATTAATAGGTATATTTTAGTAAATAAGTTCTAACATCTCTGTGTAAACTATGAATCCACTAAAACTCATTAAGCAAAAGAAATTTGTATTACTGCACAAGCTTCATAGATATCTCTATCCTATGATAATCCTATGTCATATTAATCAAGACAAATTCAATCCTCCCCTCCCATATCTTGGATTAAACCTCTAATTTCATGAAAAAGTTGGCCAAACCCTCACAAGCATTAAGCATAGATTAATACAACTAGCGTAGAACGAGAAATAAACATAAAATTGAATTGGAATTGAAATAATGCAAGACATCATAATCCGACTACATCGTAGCCCTAGAAAATAAATTAGTTTATGGTAAAGAGAAAACAAACTTTAAACATGGTTCTAGACATGGAAGATAAGATGAAAGAAGAATGAAATAAACTTGAAGTAGAATCAATAGTCTTCGTCTCTGAATTACTGCTCAATCCACCTTTAATCCTTCACTCTCTTCTTCTCTCTTGTTTTCTGAGTTGTTTTTGGCTTCAGAATCCCCCAAGTAAGTCTAGAAAAGACCTATTTATAAGTTAGGAGGCGGCCACCACAAAAACTAGGTCAAAAGACGTCCTAAGATGATGATTATGAAAATTCCCACAGAGTGGTGCTGGGGTGCCACTCTTGCTTTTTTTTTCTTCTTTCTTTGCCTAAACGGGTGTCGGAGCGCCCATAACATGGCGCCATTTCCTCTGGAACTTTTTTTTCTCTTTAAAATTCACTCCTTTTGAACCTCCAAGGTGCTCTAGTGCCAAAGACAAGTGTCAAGGCGCTCTTTTCTCTGCCAAACTCGCCATCAATCATGCTATTTTCACTATGTGTACCAAAATTAATTAAACTACAAAACAAAACAACGAAAAACACAAATAAAACTCCTAAAAACCTCGAAAATCCACCAAATGTCTAGCTTAAATAATATCTAATTTGTGAGTAAAACTCACTAATCAAATACCCCAAACTTAATATTTTGCTCGTCCTCGAGTAAAATAAACACAAAAGAAGAAATAAAAATAAAACACCTAAAAACTAAAACTTGAATATTGATTCTATTTAGAATGTAAACAGGCCTCAAAGATTGCACATAATTAACTTAAGGAAAACATCAAAACATCAACAACATCTAGAATTTCAATTCCAACATTAGCTTCACTTCTCTCTTGATCCTTCACGTGTGTGTATGTATAGCCTATGACATCTAACCACTCGTAACTCAAATCAGTTTATGCAAACAAGTGAGTTAAGATTGATCTCTAAGTAAGACATTGTTTTCAAATTCCATATGCTTATTTTTCTAACTGTTCTCCACTAATATAGACTAACACCAACCAAAGAACAATAGGACTTCATTAGGCTTGTAATGTATGGCTAAGGCAAAGGTAGAATAAGAATGGAAATTTTAAGCTCAGTTCATAGTCACACCATAAGCATACACTTTCCTCTAAAACTGTTGTGAAGCTCAACTTATTACTCCCACTAGTACCCCCAAAATCTTATTTTCAAACTTTCTCTTGTCAACACTTTCTTTGACAGACCTTTTTTTCTCTTTTCTTTTCTTTCCTTTTCTCCTTTTTTTTTTTTTTTTTTGTTGTAAAACTTAAGCTACTATGTCCCCAAACTTATTCCTTTCTTATATGTACTAAGGGTGTAGCAAATTGTTTTTTTCTCTTTCTCAACTCCACCTTTCCTCCCATATATAACATAGCTCATCATAAATTCCAAATCAATCACATGCTTATGATATGAAAGGTAATAGAGATGAAATTCAAGACTAGGCTAAGAATATAGCTAACAAGAAAAAGGTATATATATTAGGCTCAAAAAAGGTTACTAAGGACAAAATATGCAATAGTAGTCTCAAAAGGCTCAAACGATTCAAAAATAACCTAAATCATTTCTTTAGCTAGGTATAGTCTAGAATTTCGCTTCAAACAGTTTCCAAATAAGCTCTAGAATTTGTTGAGATCTTAAGATACACTTAGTTCACATAAACCTTCTCTAAGTTTCTAATGACTAAACATACATGGCTATGTACTCAAATGTATGAAAAGATCGCAAGTAAAGCAAAACCAATATTGAAATTAAGCACACAGACTAAGTCAACATTTATCATTTTCCAAAAGCTATGTTCATCTCAATCATATCTCATCATCGGCCCAAACCTACTAAACTAAGCAAATCAATACTAAAAAAAAAAAAAAAATTCTTTTTTAAACTCCCTACCCCCAAACTTAAATTTAACATTGTCCCCAATGTGTTTTAAATAAGAGTGAAGTTGAGAGGACTTTCCTGATTGAAGACCATCAGCAGTCTTTAGCATCATCAGCATGCTCTTGGGCAGCAGGAGGAGGTGGAACAAGCTGAAAGGATGGAAACACCGGAGGTGGAGGAAAAGTCACACCACCGGAGCTTGCAGAGTGCATGAATATTGTAGCCAGTGCATTATTGAATTGTACTTTGTATTCAAACTGCTGGTGATGATGAGTCACAAACTGATCAAATTTCTGCTCAAAGGAACCTTGCCATTGGCCATGCTCTTGTATGGTCTACCACATTCGAGACAGTTGCTCCATCAACTCATGAATTTGGGCAGATTGATCCCCAGAAGTAGTAGCAGGCACAGATGGTGGAGGAGGCGGATTAGAAGAATTTACTCCTGGGTCTAGTGTTACGGTACCAGGGCGAGCTGGATTTTTTTGGTATTAAGAGATGCACTCACATGTGAGTGGTGTGGTGGGCTGAAAATAATTTCATTAGAAGTGGTAGCAATACCTGCTTGAAAGCACAGATCATAAATCAGCAAAGAATGCCCAAGGTCACCAGACGTAGTTCCCCGAAGTGTAGTCATGATGGACTTGTGGATTATCTTGCCCACATCAATAGAGTGACCCTTAAAAATCGCATAATTAAGTGTGCCTCGCTCCTTAGTGACTTCACTATAGTTAGTGGTAGGTAATAACTTGGCAGAGATGAAATAATGCCATGCCTTAATTTCGTATTCCAATCCAGAAGAAGAAAAATTGACAACACTAGTTGCTGACTTTTTCCATTGTGTGTCAGGTGTAGCCAGGAAACGAATCAACTCATCAGGATCAACATCCTATTCAAGTAGTTGTGAATATCCATCATTCTCAATGTTCAACAAATGATAATATCGATTGATGGATGAGCGATCAAAGGGTACTCACTTCCCACGAACATAGGCTTTATAATCCTTATGCTCTTTGGCATTAGCATAAAATTCTACTACCACAACCACTACCCCTCCTTGAGGATGCTTTGCAAAATCTTGCCACTGGCATTTTTCAATCATTGTGTCAATCAACTCATCGAGATTGACAAATCCTTGCTCTTGTATATATGATTTATGAACAAGAGAAGTACGGTATCTCTCCTCAGTAGCAGCACTTATAAACAATGACTTATCATAGGAGGTTGAAGATGAAGCCTTGGTTGGTCTTTTTCTTTTAGGAGGCATGAGCCTTAAGTAACAACTACTCAATTCCCATCTCAAAACAACTCAATTCTCACAATCAACAATCACCCAAAAACAATTCCTAACTCAAAAAAAATACCCAAAGAGGAAGAAAAAGTGCTCCCCAATGTTTTTGATTCACTGAGGAGTTTCAACAAACACTTGGCGGGCATAAGAATTTCAATATATGTTTAAACACCATTGAATGAACTAAAAAGCCATAAATTGATCACTATGCCCAACAAGGCATCAAATTCATCTTCTACTCACACCAATCAGCAAAGCTTGCAAAAAGAAGATGGTGGAGACTTACTTGTGAAACCCTTGAGTAGTCATGAAAGATGTGAGAAACAACACTTAAAATCCCTTGAAATCTCATCCAAATCTTGGGTCTTTGGTGAAGATGATGAGAATGGTGAAATAGAACCAAGAAGAAATTATGTGAATCAATTGGTTTGTTAGGGAAGAGAGATAGCCAAGGGTGAGTGTAGAGAGGGAGAGCAACGTTGCTTAAAGCAATGAAATTTCTATTTTTTTTTCTATTTCGTGGCTGGAAGGTTGTTTTGACAGCCGCAATGAGTAGCGCCGCGGTGCTGCGGCATTTTTTTTATTTTTATTTTTTTACTATTATACACCATCTCCAAAGAAATTCCCCCAAACCTGAGCATGTACCTAAAAAAAAAATGCACTTATTAAACACTTTTACTTCAATTTATAACTTCTTCTTTTTTTTTTTTTTTTAAACTTTAAACCAACAAAGTAAGCATCAATAAAAATAATCAAATTCAAATAAAGAAAAGAGATTTGAGAGCTTGGGTTGCCTCCCAAGAAGCGCTTGATTTATAATCATCAGCTTGACTTGTCTCTTGATTTTCACTCTAGTTGAAGGAGGATAGCCGTCTTGTTGATATCGAAATAGCCGTCAAGATAAGGCTTTAACCGCTGCCCGTTGACTTTAAATGTTCCTTTTTCATCATGAGTTACTTCAACTGCTCCATGTGGAAATGTTTTCACCACAGTAAAAGGTCCTAACCATCTAGATTTCAGCTTTCCTGGAAATAATCGTAGACAAGAGTTGTATAGCAGAACTTGTTATCCAGGATAGAATTCCTTCCGAGAAATATGCTTGTCATGCCAAGCCTTGGTACGCTTCTTGTAAATTCGGGCATTCTTATACGCCTCATTTCAGAATTCTTCCATCTCATTGATCTGTAACATCCGCTTTTCTCCCGCTGCTTGCATATCCATATTAAGCGATTTCATTGCCCAATAAACTTTATGTTCTAGTTCGACAAGAAGATGACAGGCCTTACCAAAAACCAACCGATAAGGAGACATTCCTAACGGAGTTTTAAATGCTGTTCTGTAGGCCCACAATGCATCATCGAGTTTCTTTGCCCAATCTTTTAGAGAAATACTAACTGTTCGCTCTAGAATCTGCTTAATTTCTCGATTTGAAACTTCGGCCTATCCGTTGGTCTAGGGATGATAAGCCAATGCTTTTCGATGCTTTACTCCATATTTCAACAATAAAGATTCAAATTGCTTATTACAGAAGTGGGTTCCTTCATCACTGATTATTGCCCTTGAGGTACCAAAACGGGTGAAAATATTTCTGCGAAGAAATTGAAGAACCACCTTACCATCGTTAGTCGGAGTTGTAGTTGCTTCTATCCACTTTGAGACATAGTCTACTGATAACTCTATGAAAATAGAGTTATTTCTGTTCTTTTTCTTATTCATTTTGTGTGTTTTTGTATAATTTCAGTTTAATTTAGGTTACTTGTAGTTAATTTGATTTTTAGTATTTAAATATAATTTTATTTTGTTAGATTTAGTTATTTAATTTAGTTTAGATAATTTAGTTTAATTTAATTAAATTCGGATTAACTTTTTATTTTATTTAGATTATGATTTAGGTTTAATTTTAATTTGAATTTGATTTAATTTTGTTTTGATTTAGATTTAAATAAAAGCAAAAGAAAAAGGAAAAAATTCGGAAAAACAAAGCCTTACCTCGCGAGTGGATGAGGGAATGTAGGCGCGATCTCAGCCGTGCCGGATCGGCTGTTTCTCACGTCTCGTGCAACCAGTTTTTCCTCCACTTACGCAATGTCACGCAAGCGCATTAATTCTAGTTTTTCGTTAACCAATCAGGTGCGATTTTTGTGCCGCGCTCATGAATTTCAGCCACACCAGATTACGCCTCAATGCTCAGAAAACGTGGGGAAGAGAGAGAAAGAGAGAAAGGAAATTGTGTGAGTTTGACACATCATCCAGCCAATCAGAGGCTACCTTTAGAGACGTGGGAACTTGCACAACACTCCAAGCTCAATTATAAATAGCCAGAACATGAGGAGGAAAAAAAGATACCAATTTTGAGAGAGAAAATTCTATTTTTTTTAGAGAGAGAGTGTGAGATGAGTTCAATGTCAGGCTAGTTTTTAGAGAAGCTAGAGAGATGATCTTAATTGTGTAGTTTTTCTGTTTTCCAGCTTTGATTTCTGAGACTGCTTCAATGCTTATAAATTTGGTTTGTTAAATTCTTCAATATTTTTATTTTTTAATATATTATTTTCTAGTTTCTCATATAAATTCAATCATGCTTTCTTTATGTAGTGATTTAAACTAGATTATAATTATATTTATTTTATTAGTTGAGCTTTTACTACAGTATTGTCCATGTGACATATTGTCGATCTTAGATAACTAGTAAGATAGATTATTTTTGGTGTTAATTGGAAGAATTTTTCATATTGAATACTTAGATTAATATTTGTTTTTCAATGCTATATTTTCCGGTTATGTGTTTGGGATGTGAAATATATAATTGAGTAATAAATAGGAAGCAAAGTTAGTAACAGTTAGACGAACAATTAAGTGAATCTTGAAGCTTTATTTTTCTCATATTGGTATATTCATTTATTATTTTGTGATTATTTTAAATTATTACTCAGTTAATTTTTATTTTCAGTTTTTCTTTTCATTTTTCGTTACCTTTTCATTGTTAATTTACTTCTCTGTAGGATCGACACCTTAATCTATACTACGATAGCCGTTAGTATATTTTGAGCGTAGACATCTACCGTAAGCAAAATATACTTGTTATCATAGGAGGACGGATATAATCCCATAAAGTCAATGCCCTACACATCGAACAATTCAACTTCTAAGATATAAGTGAGAGGCATTTCATTTCTTCCAGAAATATTTCTGGATCTCTAGCATCTATCACAAGCAGACACAAAAGCATGAGTATCTTTAAATAATGTTGGCCAATAGAATCCCGACTAAAGAACTTTTGCAGCAGTTCTATTTCCTCCAAAATGACCCCTGCATTCTAATGAATGACAATGCTTCATGATATCCTCCATCTCATCTTCTGGAACACACAATAGGATAATCTGATCGGCACAATGTTTACATAGAACAGGTTCTTCCTAGTAATAATGCTTAGCGTCAGCAAGGAACTTCTTCCTTTGATGGTATGATAGATCAATAGGTACAAATTTTCCAGCATGATAATTGACAATATCCGTAAACCAAGGAGAAGAGTTAGACAAAGAAACCGAGAAGAGCTGCTTATCAAAAAAATTATCATCAATTGAGAGTTTAAGCAACTCACTATCTTCAGGTAATTCTAGTCTTGAGAGATGGTCTGCTACCAAATTCTCTATACCTTTCTTATCTCTGATTTCCAAGTCAAACTCTTGGAGGAGTAAACCCAACGAATAAGCCTTGGTTTCGGATCATTCTTTGCCATAAGGTATTTAATTGCAGAATGATCAGTAAAGACAATTACCTTATTGCCAATTAGGTAAGGCTGGAATTTATCAAAAGCAAAAACTATTGCCAACAACTCTTTCTCTGTAGTTGAATAATTAAGCTGAGCATTATTAAGAGTACGACTGGCATAGTAGATGGCATGAAATACTTTACTCTTTCTCTACCCCAAGACAGCTCCTATCGCATAGTCACTTGTGTCGCACATCAATTCAAAAGGTAAGTCCTAATCTGGTGCGATAACAATCAGAGCTGACACAAGCTTCTCCTTGAGAATTTTAAATGCTTGCTCACAATTTGCATCAAAAACAAAAAGGGCTCCTTGCACAAGTAGGTTAGAAAGAGGTTTAGATACCTTGGAAAAATCACATATGAATCGGCGATAAAACATCGCGTGTCCTAGGAAATTGCAAACGCCTTTAACCGAAGTAGGAGGCGGTAGCTTTTCAATTGTTTCGATCTTAACTCTGTCTATCTCAATTCCATTAGAAGAAATACGATGACCCCAAAACAATTCCTTCTCGCACCATGAAATGACACTTTTCCCAGTTTAGCACTAGGTTTGTCTCTTCACATCTTTTCAAAACCATATTCAAATTACCAAGGCAATGATCAAAAGAAGTTCCAAATACTGAAAAGTCATCCATGAAGATTTCAATGCTCTGCTCTACCGTATCAGAAAAAATGGCCATCATACATCTTTGAAATGTTGCAGGAGCGTTACAAAGTCCGAATGGCATACGTCTGAAAGCGAAGGTACCATAGGGACATGTAAATGTCGTCTTCTCTTGATCTTTTGGAGCTATGGCTATTTGATTATACCCCGAATAGCCATCAAGGACGCAATAAAACTCATGCCCGACGAGCCGATCGAGCATCTGATCAATAAACGGCAAGGGGAAATAGTCTTTTCTAGTCGCCTTATTTAATTTCCTATAATCGATGAAAATTCTCTAGCCAGTGACAGTTCTTGTGGCGATTAACTCATTGCTCTTATTCATAATTACTATCATACCTCCCTTTTTAGGCACCACTTGTACTGGACTAATCCATGAACTATCAGAAATAGGGTAAATTACACCTGTATCTAACCATTTCAGGACTTCTTTGCGCACCACCTCTTTCATAGTTAGATTAAGTCTTCTTTGTGCTTCTACTGACGGTTTACTGTTCTCTTCCAATAGAATTCGGTGCATACACATTGAAAGGCTAATCCCCTTTATATGAGCTAGAGACCACCCTATTGCAGATTTATGCTCACAAAGTACTCTCAATAACTTGTCTTCTTCGTACTGGGAAAGATAAGCAGAAATAATAACAGGGAGTGATTCAGAGATACCAAGATAAGCATATATAAGGTGCCTTGGTAAAGATCTGAGCTCTAGTACTGGTGGATTCTCTATTGATGGGAGAGAGCGTGTAAGACCCTGCCATAACTCTTCATAGTGCTTTCTTGTGTTGGGCTCAAAAGAATTCATCCACATGGCATACTCCTCAACTTCAAAGTTTTGAATAAGTGAATCATCACAATAAGTTAAACAAGCTTCTAATGCCTCGACAGGTTGTTGTAAAGTAACTGTTGCGAAAGAATCAACCAAGTCTACACGAAAGCAAGTGTCGCTCTTAACTAGGAACTTAATAGCATTGAAAACGTTGAATGTTACTTCCTCCTCTTGTACTTGCAGTCGTAGTTCTCCTTTTTGGACATCAATCAACACCCTTCCAGTTGCTAAAAATGGCCTACCAAGAATAATATGAACGTCCTTATCTTCCTCCATATCTAAGACGATAAAATCTACAGGGAAGATAAACTTGTCAACTTTGATCAGTATATCTTCATAATTCCCCTCGGATGCTTAACTGATCGATCTGCCAGCCGTAATGAAACTGTAGATGGTCGTGCCTCTCCAAGCCCAAGTTTATTGAAAATAGACAAGGGCATCAAGTTAATGCTAGCTCCCAAATCACAAAGAGCCTTGTCAAAGAATGAATTGCCGATCTCTCATGGGATGGTAAAGCTTCCTGGATCTTTCAGTTTGGGTGGCAATTTCCTCTGTATTATAGCGCTGCACTCCTCAGTAAGTGCCACTATCTCATAATCTTGCAACTTCCACTTGTTAGCCAATATATCTTTCATGAATTTAATGTAGCCTGGCATTTTGCTCCAGAGCATCAGCAAATGGAATATTTATTTGGAGCTTTTTAAACACCTCGAGAAACTTCGAGAATTGCTTGTCCAATTTGCTTTTCTAAAGACGTTGAGGATAAGGGACTTTCACCATTGTCTCTTGAGGTAGTATCAACTTATTAACTAGAGACTTATCATTTTTCACTTCTTTAGTCATGCTTGCTTCAATTTTTCTCGAATTATCATTACTGCGAACTTGAACAGGCTCCAGTAACTCCTTGCCGCTTCTTAAAGTAATAGCTTTGCACTGCTCTTTTGGATTAACTTCAGTTGTGCTTGGTAAGTTTCCATGTGGTTGATAACTCCATAAAAAAGGAGTTATTCTATGCTTTTCTAGCCTTAATTTTGCTATGTTTCTTTGAAAAATAAAGTTATTTCTTATGAGTTTGGTGTTATTTCGTTATTTGGTTGTTTTTACATGTAAAAGAATGAAACAATAGGAGATGATGCAAAAACGGGTCAAAAAGGAGCAAAAAGAAGCAAGAGGACAGGAAAAAGGAAGCTAAAAAGCGCCAAGAGCCTTGCAGGATCCAAGAGCTAGTGCCGCAGTGCCAAAAAGTGGCACTGCAGTGCCAGCAAGTGGCACCGCGGTGCTATCCGAGAGCTAGTGCCGCAGTGCCAAAAAGTGACACCGCAGTGCTAGCAAGTGGCACCGCGGTGCTAGCAAGTAGCACCACAGTGCCAGCAAGTAGCACCGCAGTGCCAGAAAGTGGCACGCGGTGCCAATTCGAAGGAGAACAAATTTTTTTGGCACCGCAGCGCCTTCTTCCACATCTAAGACTTAAAATGGATGTCCTAGGTCACTTTTTAAGGAATCAAAGGCCAAGATTAGACCTTACTTTAAGTGTGCAAGAGCCTCTTGGATAGAAAACCCTACTTTTAGAGGTGGAGGCACACATTCCAAGGGAGATAGCTTAGTTCATTATTTTTCCTTTAGAGAGAAAAATTCCAAGGAGAGATTCTTGAAGAGAAAATACCAAAAAAATTTGTAATTCTCATTTTAATTTCTAGTTTTAAGAGAGAAAACTCATAGTAGAAGTTAGAGAGCAATTCATTGGAGCTCATTGTACCAATTATTAGAGGATTTCAACTCTCAATTTTAGAAGAGCATCAATCCACAACTAGTTTCATTCTCAATTTCTTCTCCTTCTTTGATTGTTATTATTTTTCAATGGCTTTATTTATGGATTTGATTGTTCTTTTTATTTCTATCATGCGCTAAAATCTCTCTTATCCAGAATTGCTATGTGAACTAACCTTGTAATATTATGTTTGTTTATGTCTTATTTCAACATCTAATTATCTAAATTGTTGGTTTCTTTATCTTGTGCTTAATGCTACTAGTTACTTGGCCAATAACTAGAGTGATCTTTAGAAATACATGATGGAGTGGAAACTAAGTTGTATATTTAGCCTTAGATAGAGAGACATAT
>JXTC01000137.1:701813-734988 GCA_002914845.1 Trema orientale | reverse complement strand
AAGAAGAAGTCTTCTGAAGTTACTTGTGAGATGGGTTTGCAGGGATATCCATTAACAGAGAAAGTGGCATTGAGATCTGCTACACAGATGTCCTGTAGAGGATCCGGGTCGGCTGAATGGGAAGGGAAAGGGGTAAACACTAACACTAGCAGGAAAAACAGAAGTTGATAGGCTGAGTTTGATAGGCCAACCATGGCTGCTTCAGAGTTTTTAAGTAAGGCTTAATTGAAGATACACTATTGTGGTACTGGTAGTTTAGTAGGAGGTTGAAGATCTTGGTGTTTATAATTATTTTTCTCTTTGAAAATGTTACAATAAGTTAAAAACTTTCGTTTTCATTATTGGTGTGTTGAGAGTTTCCTTGCAACCAACACAAATAATGATATTTTTGTTTATTCGAGCCAAAATGATGTCAACAAGACAAGAGAACTTTGTCATTCGGCATTTCTAGACATTAAAAAGTCTTGTGTGGAAATTAGTTCTGGTGTAGTTGGCTCTTTACAACATTTTTGCGCTAAGAAGACCTGAAACAGAGATCAAGAACTCCCATGGGAATTCAAAAAGTAAAACTGACGCACATATATAAAATAAAGAAGAGGAGGGTGTGGGAGAACTTCGAAGATAAAGAAAACAGGGGAAATGTCAAAAATCTCCCGCGGGTAAAAGATTAATGCTTAGGAGTAGAGACGATTATTTTTGCACCAAAAACTTATATTATATTAAATGTGTTAAAAAAAATTATATTAAATAATAGTGACATAATTTTAAGAGCACGTTATCTCAAACTAGGACCACACCGTTTTAAAAGTTTTGATGTTCAAATTATATTATCACATTATGGAGCAATACCAGCAATATTATATGACATGCACTTGTGGTTCTTCATACTATAACTTATAACTAATAGAAATGTGAGACCCATATATAGATTTTATTGTGGGTTATACACCTCAATTAATATGAATTTCGTAGTGGGTGTAACAAACACTTAGTTTTCCATGTAGTTGGAAATAATAGTATGATTACATCATATTTAATGTTAGTCTTGTATATGTACATATCATTATGTTATTGGTATATTATGATTGTTCACCTTTATTTTCTAAGTCATTTTGCAGTGACATACTCGGGATAAATTGATTGGTACAAATTTAATGTGTACTGAGTCAGTTATTCACCTTTTATTATTTGATATATTGCATAATTTGGTTAGAAATATTTGATTAGCAAAATTAAATTAGAAATGATTATAATGATTATTCTATAATGTGGGACATGTTTTTTTTTTTTTACTATTAGATATTTTATTATTTTATCTGATTAATACTTTAGAATATTTTTTTTAACATGACTATAGTAGCAATCATGTTTTTTTTTTGAAAAGATAGTAGCCATCGTTTTGGAGATGTATATATATATATATTATTTTATGACAATAATACAAATATATGATAATTATTCACTCATTTTTGAATAAGTCTGATTTGATTCTCTTTACCTACTACTAGTAATAATCTTGTCCGTGTTTTAGTTTTGCTTGAGTTTTATGCCAATGGGTTAATGTTAAGTTAAAAACTGATTACTAGATTTTTTATATTATCCGTAGGGTTAAAAAAAAAAAGAAAAGAAAAGGAAAGCTAACTACTTTCTTTGTCGACAAGCTTCTTGAAAATCCAGGTCATACATTAAAAAGACTAGTTTTGTCTTGAACTTCCAGGGACCGACATCAGTCTTCTTTCTTATCTCAATCTTCCCCTTTTTCCTAAAAAAAAAAAAAAAAAAAAAAAAATAATTGCTGACTTTGTGTAGGTCAGCACCAAAGAACATCTATTTGTATTCAGTTCTATTTTAGTGCTCTTTCTTTATTTCACTAACAAGTATCACTCAACTAACTATTATCACGAAATTATATGGAATGCCATTGAATTGTAATAGTCGCAAGTGCCGAACCAAGTTATTCTACCCACTATACAGCTATAAAGCACGCATGTTAAACATAAATCACCAAATCCCTTGTTATTGTTTCATTCTCTTGAGCCACATTTGGAATGTAGAATAAATTGAATTGGATTGAATTAATCTCATATTTAATGCATGTATACGAGAGAGATTAGATTGAAATTAAATAATTTACTCAAAAAATAATATCTTTAGAAGGAGATAATTTTATCCTCTTAAGAATTTAGGATTGAGAGTGATTATGAACTTGATTAAAAATATGGCATATTTTTGAAGTGTAAAAAATGATACTTTCCGAAATTAAATTTTAAAAGTAGTATTTTTGAAATTAATTTTTGAAAGTGATAAAACTAGAATTGGAATTTTTCGAAATTTTTTAGAAGTGGTATTTCGAAAATAAAAAAAATGATATTTTCTCCAAAATTAAGTTTTAAAAGTGGTGTTTTTCCAAAATATTTTCGAATTTGTTTTTAAAAAGTGGTATTTTTTGTAAATATATTTTTAAAAATGATATTTTTATAAAATTGAGTTTTAAAAGGTGTTTTTCTGAATTAATTTTTAAAAGTGGTACTTTTCTGATTAATCAAACCACAAAATTATTATTTAGTTAAAACTATGAAACACACATGCTAATTCTATCTTAACAATAAATAGCATATCAAACATAGTACAGGATTGGACTATAATCCTATTCTGTAAAAACTCATTTTTTTTAAAAGGCAAAATGGTCTTTTGACCTTATATATATATATAAAATTTTAAATTATACATTTATATACGTTTCTGTCTTCTCTCTCTTTCTTCCAGATCACTCTCTCTCTCTCTTTCTCTCTCTCTCAGTTTCACTCTCGGTCAAAGAGCAGCCGCCGCCGCCCAAGCTTTGTCCAGCCAAGCAGACCGCCAGCGAAACCTCCCCAGGCCGCCACGAGCCAACACCGAGCAGCACCGACCGCGGAAAAGCTCACCGTCGCCGGAGTAGAAGAAATGGCCATTTGAAGCATTTCGGATTTTTGGTCGCCGGCGAAGATTTCGGTCACCATTTAACCCCAAACCAGTCCCGTTGGATTCGTATCATCGCAAAGATCGTCAAAGTATATATATCTCAACTCCCATACTGTCCGGATCAAAATATGCCATTTTTAGGTATTTTGAGTTTAAGCTTATTTTTTTTTAATCCGGCCGTTGGATGGTGTTTTTGACCACATTTTTAGAATGTACTCAGAAAATGGGAAAGTTTGATATATACATTGTGTTGTTTGGTGATCGGCACGAAAATCGAGATTGGACAGTCGAGCTTTTGTCTCGTTTTTCATACCACCGGTCTGGTGTGGACTCGGACCCGAATTGGACAAGTTAAATGTCTAACCTAGCTATTTTGGTACTAGGAATTCAGTGAAGAGGTCCGTTTGCAGAATTGAAGCTCTGGTGAGAAGTTGACCTTTCGCAAGAGGACGATTGAGGGCTCGAAATTGGTTCCCGACCCTCTGGGTGATCGTCAACGACACCTTGATGACTCAATAGCATGGTATCCCTATTCCGGTGAGGTAGAGGTTCCGTTACCTTCGTTTTATACCGTTTTTGAGTTAAAACTTATTTTCTGAAACATATGAGAACAAGTGTGTTTTTAATTATTTAAATTATATATGTAATGGAATCTGGTTGTATGATATATACTGTACTGCTCTGGGAATTTGTTGTGTACAGGTTATTTTGGGCATATCAAAATAGAGCCATTATGATGCCTGTTTTACTATAAAATCCTATTATGTATGTTTTACTGAAAAACTAGAGTACAGTAGTTTTTACACTTCAATTCTGTATTGCACGTGTCATAGGATCATACATGGGCACCATGTTAGCATCGTGAGTATACAATATGGCACTGCGTGCTCCACCGTCGGTATAGAGTCCTTAAACCCGTGCAGGATTTATTCTTCTGATTTCTTCTCTATTTGGCAAGCGTAGGCAATTCGGTTACCCCTCCAGGTTTGGTAGGCGACACACGGATGTCCCCTCTAGGTATGGGCTTAGGTGTCAGGCAGGCTGTTAGGTACACTTAGTGCCATCATCCTGGGTTTCCACAGATGAGAGGATGTGAGCTCATGGATATGGGTTGATTTGTGTCATGTGCATATGGATTGATAGTTTTGATTACATAGTTTTATATATATAAGTTTCCAGTTTGGATTATATATATATATGTGTGTGTATGTTTTGGATTTGAACTAACTATGTAGGAATTTTCCATCACTCAAATATTTTCGATCGAGGTAATTGTTTTCTTACTGGCATTGTATCCTCACCCCCCCTTCCTCTCTTCCTCAGGTGGTGTCCAGTGCAATCTCAGTGATCAAGAGGAGTAAGAGGCCATCTTGATTGTGGTTCATTTTTTGATAATACTAGAAGTCTTTTGTTGTGGTGTTTGAACTGTTTGGGGTTTTATATTAGTATTGAACCAAGATTACTACTTTCTAATTTGTCTACGAACTTATGTATGCCATTCTGGGATTTGACTTTTATTATGGATGATATGATGCTTGGACTTCTATTTGATTTTCTATTTTTTAATTATTATTCGGTCTATGTTTAATGGTGTATATGAACTGTAGGAGAGGTTCATGGGGTGAAATTCTAAATATTTTATTATAATAGACTGTTTACAAAACTAAAACTTTTTAGACATTTTTTAAATAAATCAAGAAATTTTCCATCTTTGTGAAATTTTCCTTCTGCCACTGGCCTGGGTTTCAGGTCGTGACAGAAATTATAGTATCAGAGCTTTGTGTTTAACAGCTTGGACGTATTACCATTAAATTAGATTGAAGTTATTTTTATAATAAGCATGCGTCATTATGAAGAAATAATAGGAAAGTCACCAGAATGAACCAGAAGCAGTGATCAGCCCAGGGTACTCCAAATAGTAGGAGCTCGAACAGCAGTGGTTCTTCAGGGGGTGGCAGAGGTAGTCCTTATGAAGGATATTTCATTTGTGGCCAATCGGGTCACCAGAAGAAGGAGTGTCCCACTCGTCTGCAAAAATCTCATCTTTCTCAAAGAGGACCGCAGAGGGGGCCAGTTAGGTTCTATTCTTTATCAGAACACTCAGGCAAGGCCACAACAGTCCCAGGGTGCTTCTCAGACTTATACTTTCTCTCAGCCTTATCAGCATCAATACTATCCTCAGGGTTACACTCAGAACTTTCAGACTCCTCAGGCCTCAGTATGTCAGAGTGGGCGTGGTTATGGTAGTAGTGTTTCAGGATTTAGCAGCAGCCGTCCTGGTCAGGGGAGAGGTAATAACGGGAAAGGAAAGGTGACTGGCCAAGCCTATGCTTTTACTGGAGCTGACGACACTCAGGATTGCACTGGCCGAGGTGTTGTTGACGGTATGATCCTTATTTCATACTCTTGAGCACATGTTTTGTTTGATACTGGTGCATCCCATTCATTCATATCCTTGTTGTTTGCTCAATTGTTGGGGTTAGAATTTTCTGATTTGGATTATATATTGACGTTGGGTACACCGATGGGAGGAAAACTGTTGGGGTTGAAATTTTCTGATTTGGATTATGTATTGACATTGAGTACAACTATGGGAGGAGTAGCCGATGTGTCTAGTGTGTGTAGGTCTTATCAGATTGTGGTTGGTGATAGAAAGTTACTTGCTGATTTGATTGTATTACTAATGGGACAGTATGACGTAATACTCAGTATGGATTGGTTGTCGAAATATCAAGCCGTTGTGGATTGTCACACGAAGCGAGTAACTCTTTTTCTTAGTGATGGACATCCCATTGTCTATCAAGCTAAAATGAGTCCGTTGAAGCCTAGTCCTGTTCTGAAAGCGTGCTTAGGTGGAAGGAAGAAACTCGAGTATTATAGGAACTTGTTCGCCATTGATGGTGATGTAAGGATAGACAATCAAGCTATGGATTCCAGTGGTGAGTGTATTCAGAGGTATTTCTTGAGGACTTACTAGGGTTACCACCCGATAGGGAGATCGAGGTCTGTATTGAACTGCTGGTATTTACTGGAATAAATTTCCAGAAAATATTTTCATAAAATCATTTTCAAGAACACCATAGTTTTATAAAAGCAAGAAACACAGCAGAGTTGGTCGTTTAAAAGTTTCTTCTTACAAAATATTTCGGATCGTGATCTAACATAAATTAACTTTTGGTCTAGAAAAGAACAATACCCGAATTCACTCTACAACCTTCTCGTCTTCCTGTCTATTCTCGAAAGCCGTTTGATTGATCCGATGGGTAGTCACCTTCTTGATTCCCAACAAAAAGATCCGCAGAAGAACAAGAAGACAATCTTCTCGAACCGATTTCTCTGGAATGGCCAAAAAACATCAAGGATGATGAACCCCAGTGCTGGCTGAATTCTTCTCTCCTTTTTCTTTCTGTTATGTGTGTAACACTCTCTTCCCAAGGGGGGTGTTTCACGTGTAGTTCATATTCTATGTATTTAGAGGACTTTTCTCTTAACTATAGAGAGATTAGTAAACCCTTATGGGCTTATTGGGCTTGTTGGGCTCAACTGATCATCAAATAACTATTAGGCTTTAATTTGAGCTAGACAGGGGACCAGATGGATCCATAAAGCCCAAGCTCCAATAGACCATATACCCACTATCATAATTAACTCTTAATTATGATTGGGCCTTGTCCATTAATATTGGGGCACACCACTATAGGCCCAATATTGAACTTTTGGACTAAATGTCATTTATTTTTCTGTGAAACTTATTAACAATTAATTAGCTTGATCCCATTTAGCATATACTATATCTGCAGGCATACCCCTAATGCAATGTCGTAATAGTAGGGTAAAATTACCGTATTACCCCTATAGTACATGTTTAACTTTGAGTTACTATTTTTCATCTAATGGATAATAGTTGACTACGGTATTTGTATCTGCTCATACTAACACAGTCAAATTCACATAGTGAATACCGAGACCCTGGTTTATATTATCCAAGTACTTGAAAAAACTCAAAGTGACATTATATGCATGGTGTCCATTATGAGAAATATTTTGCATATTTCATATACCTTAACTTTCAAGATACCGGAGTTCGAGCCATAAATCGGAACTAGTCCTTTAGTAACTGAAGAAGACAAAACGTATGAAAGTAAGTTCATTAATCACTAAGATTAAAGTCCTCTATAATAGCGCTAGATTAGTGAAATTAGAAATTTGAGTTACGGTACTTAACCTCAAATTCTAATTCATAGGTCCTGTTCGATGCTGTTATAACTTTCTTATAATACACTAGTGTTTCTATCCGAAGACTCACTTCGATAATTGAAGATTTCATTAATTAAATAGACAACACTATATTCTATGGCATAGTGAAGTATTCCATCTTCAATATGCAGAATGTGAACAATTTAATTTAGACATAATGAAATAAAGAATATAATGTCTCTCAGATATGAACTCATCATATGAATAATTCTTTATTACTCATTTCATGTCTTGAAATCTTTTAGATATTTGCGTAGAAAAAATATACACATCACATATATATCAATGGGACATAAATAAAATAAAAATTCATAACATAAAATTTATTAATAAAAAATAGATAATAAATAATTCAATAAATATTGTTTATAATGTCTAAATAATGAACTGCTTTATAGGACATTATTCCAACATGAACTAGTTCCTGGAGCTCAGCCAGTTTCTATTCCAGCCTATCGCATGGCGCCTGCCGAGAAGGAAGAATTAAGAGAACAGTTAAATGATCTGCTTTCCAAAGGCTTCATTCGCAGTAGCACTTCTCCTTGGGGTGTTCCTGTTTTGTTTGCGAAGAAAGCCGATGGTTTGTTGAGACTTTGCCGAGGATAGATGAGTTGTTTGATCAACTCGATGGTTCAAGATTCTTTTCCAAGATTGATTTGAGATTTGGTTATCATCAGTTGAAGATAAAAGAGGGTGATATACTTAAGACAGCATTCAGAACCTGATATGGTCACTTTGAGTTTCTGGTGATGCTATTTGGTTTAACGAATGCACCTGCAACCTTTATGGATCTCATGAATCGGATATTCAAGTCATTTTTAGATCATTTTGTAGTTGTGTTTATCGACGATATCCTGGTGTATTCCAAGACTTGAGAAGAGCATACCGAACATCTGGGGATAGCACTCAAGACCTTGAGAGATCATCAGTTATATGCCAAGAGATCGAAGTTTGACTTTTGGATGTCAGAAGTGAAGTTCTTGGGTCATGTGATTTCTTACAGAGGTATTTCAGTCGATCCCGCTAAGATAAAAGTTGTTCTAGAGTGGGAAAGACCGAGAAATGTGACAGAGGTACGTAGCTTCCTCGGTTTGATAGGCTACTACCGTCGTTTTGTGCAAGATTTCTCGAGAATTGCAGCAGTGATCTTTACGCTGAAGATTTGGCGATATTACTTGTATGGTGTGAAGTTCGACATATTTTTCGATCATAAGAGTTTGAAGTATCTCTTTACCCAGAAGGATTTGAATTTGAGACAGCGAAGATGGGTTGAGTATATGGAGGATTATGACTTTGACCTATAGCATTATCCTGGTAAGGGCAACGTTACAGCCGATGTATTGAGTAGGAAGCTTCATGATGTACTGGCTGCACTAGTGTTCGAAGATTGAAAGAACTCAGTTGCAATTGGTGATTATAACTTGCAGTACTTCAAAAATGAAGAAGTTGCTTGCCTGAGCAACATTGTGATTTTACCATCTCTTCTCCAGACTATCCAGCAGAGTCAGTGGCAAGATAGAAAGTTAAGGACAACCTGGAACCGACTTCAGAATAGTGAACATTTAGATGGTTGGAGTACTAACAGACAAAGATTCTTGCTCTTTAATAGGAAGTTGGCTGTAGCTAATGACCCTAATCTTCGAGAGACAATTCTAACTGAGGCTCACAAATCAAGATTCACAGTACATCCAGGTAGTACTAAGATATACTTGGACTTGAAGCGGCAGTATTGGTGGAAAGGTATGGAGAAGGATGTGGCTACTTTTGTGGCTAAGTGTTTGATTTGTCAACAAGTCAAGGCTGAACACCAGAGACCAGCTGGATTACTTCAACCGTTACCCATTTTGGAGTGGAAGTAGGACAAGATCTCGATAGACTTTGTGACCAGTTTGCCGAAGACCTTGAGGAAGAACGATACAATTTGGGTGATAGTCAATCGGTTGATAAAGGGTGCTCACTTTATATCGATCTGGATTGACTACTCTCTCACTAAGCTCAGGAAACTATATGCGGAGAATATCATATGCTTGCATAGGGTGCCTTTAAGCATATTTCTGACAGAGATCCAAGGTTTACTTCTAAGTTTTAGAGAGTCTTGCAGAAAACACTTGATATGCAGTTGGATATCAGTACAGATCACCATCCTGAGAAAGATGGTCACTCTAAAAGGACCATTCAAATTTTTGAGGATATTCTACATTGTTGCATACTGGACTTTGGTGGGAACTGGGATGTTCATCTTCCTTTAGTGAAATTTACTTATAATAATAGTTACCGAACTAGTGTGGGTCTGGCTCCATATGAAGTGCTGTTTGGGAGGTCATGTAGGTCGCCTTCGTGTTGGGCAGAACCAGAATAGCATGTTACTCTTAGACCTGAATTGATTGAGGAGACTACTGAGAAGATCAAGGATATCCAAGAGAGACTCAAGGAGATTCAAAGTCGCCAGAAGAGTTATGCTGACCCTAAGAGGTATGAGGTGGAGTTCGATACTGGTGATTCCGTATTCTTGAAAGTGACTCCAAGGCGAGGTGTTACAAGATTCGGAGCTAAGGATAAGCTTACTTCAAGATATATTAGTCCCTTTGAAATCACTGAGAGAATTGGACCAGTGGCATATCATTTGAATCTACCTGCACAGTCGGGTCACGTGCATAATGTGTTTCATGTGTCGATGTTGAAGAAGTACACACTAGACTCATCTCATGTTATCCAGTACGTACACGTACCGATCCAAGAAGATATGTCCTATGAAGAGCACCTGTACGCTTGTTAGAAAGAGAGTTGAAAGTGCTTCGCAACATAGAGATTCCACTTGTTAAGGTGCTTTGGGAACATCACAAAGAAGAGGAGGCTACTTGGGAACTCGAGACGGAGATGTATGAGAAGTACCCTCATTTGTTTAACTTTTAGTTAGAAGTTGTACTGTGATATAAACCTTGACTTGCACTTTGAATTTCAGGATGAAATTCCGGGAGAATGTAAAAACTCATTTTTTAAACGGCGAAATGGTCTTTTGACCTTATATATAAAAAAAATTTAAATTATATATGTATATACGTTTTTGTCTTCTCTTTCTCTTGCTCCCAGATCACTCTCTCTCTCTCTCTCTTTCTCTCTCTCTCGGTTTCACTCTCGGCCAAAAAGCAGCCGCCGTCACCCAAGCTTCGTCCGGCCGAGCAGACCGCCAGCGAGTCCTCCCTAGGCCGTCACGAGCCAAAGTCGAGTAGCAGCGACCGCCGGAAAAGCTCGCCGTCGCCAGAGAAGAAGAAATGGTCGTTTGAAGCATTTCGGATTTTTGGCCGCCGGCGAAGATTCCGGCCACCATTTGATCCCAAACTAGTCTTGTTGGATTCATATTGTCGTAAGAATCGTCAAGGTATTTATATCTTAACTCCATACTGTTCGAATCAAAAGATGCCATTTTTGGGTATTTTGAGTTTAAGCCTGATTTTTTTAATCCGGCCATTAGATTGTGTTTTTGACAATATTTTTGGAATGTACTTGGAAAATGGGAAAGTTTGATATATATTGTATTATTTGGTGACCGGCACGAAAATCGAGATCTGGCGGTCGAGATTTTGTCTCGTTTTGTGTGCCACCGGTCCGGTGTGGACCCAGGCCCGAACTGGATGAATTATATGTGTAACCTAGCTATTTTGGGTGCTACAAATTCAGTGAAGGGGTCCATTTGCGGAATTGAAGATCCGGTGAGAAGTTGACTTTTCCCAAGAGGATGATCGAATGCTCGAAATTGTTTCCAGACCCTCCGAGTGATCGTCAACGACACCCTGAGGACTCAATAGCATGATATCGCTATTCCGATGAGATAGGGATTCAGTTACCTTTGTTTTATACCATTTTGAGTTAAAACTTATTTTCTGCAATATATGAGAACAAGTGTGTTTTTGATTATTTGAATTATATATGTGATAGAATCTGGTTGTATGATATATACTGTACTGCTCTGAGAATTTGCTATGTGCAAGTTATTTTGGGTATATCAAAATAGGGCCGTTATGTTGTCCGTTTTTCTATAAAATCCTGTTATGCATGTTTTACTGAAAAACCAGAGTACAGTAGTTTTTACACCTCAGTTCTGTATTGCGCGTATCATAGGATCATACCTGAGTACCTTGTTAGCATCGTGGGTTTATAGTGTGGGACTGTGTGCTCCACCATCGGTGCAGAGTCCGTAAACCTGTGCGGGGTTTGTTCTTCTGATTTTCTCCCCATTTGGTAGGCGTAGGCAATTCGGTTGCCCCTCCAGGTTTGGTAGGCAACAGATGGCTGTCCCCTCCGAGTATGGGCATTGGTGTGAGGCAAGCCGTTAGGTACACATAGTACCATTATCCTGGTTTTCCATATATGAGAGGCTGTGAGTTCATGGGTATAGGTTGATTTGTGTCATGCGCATATGGATTGATGGTTTTGATTACACTGTTTTATATATATGGGTTTCCGGTTTGGATTATATATATATGTGTATATGTTTTGAATTTGAACTAACCATTCACGAATTTTCCGTCACTCAAATGTTTTCGATCGAGGTAATTATTTTCCTACTGGGCATTGTATGCTCACTCTCCCTTCCTCCCTTCTTCAGGTGGTGTCCAGTACAATCTCGGTGATCAAGAGGAGTAAGAAGCCATCTTGACTGTAGTTCATTTCTTGGTAATACTAGAAGTCTTTTGTTGTGGTGTTTGAACTATTTAGGGTTTTGTATTAGCATTGAACCAAGATTATTGCTTTCTAATTTGTCTGTGAACTTATGTATGCCATTCTGGGATTTGACTTTTGTTGTTGATGATGATGATGCTTGGACTTCTATTTGATTTCCTGGCTTTTAATTATTATTCGTTCTGTGTTTAATGGTGTATACGAATTGTGGGGGAGGTTTACGAGGTGAAATTCTAAATATTTTATTATAGACTTAATGATCTTAGATTGGGCTTCTTTTCTTTAATTCAAGTTTATGGGCTCAATAAAACACACATGTAGACTCCTTTATTTGCAATCCATAGGCTACAACTTTAGGGTTTTTGTATAAAAAAATAAAAGAATTACAAAAATACTGAACTCAGGCTTTTTTCAAATTTTTGTACAGTTTTTATTAGAAAAATATCACTTTTTAAAATTTTTTTAGAAAAATACCATTTTTAAAAATAGTTACTAGTTACTAGTTTCTGAAAACTTGTTACTGATTACTAGTTATCAGTTATATATCAGTTATAAATACTTTTGATTGCCAGAAACTAGTTATTATTTTTAAAAATGGTATTTTTCTAAATAGTTTTTTAAAAATGGTATTTATCTAATAAAAACCGTATCGCACCTTCAAAAAAACTTAAACCACTGTATTTTTCAAATTGTTTTCTAAATTACCATATAATGTCTAATTTCCTCATAACTTTAATCAATAGGCTTATGTAATCCATATGAACTTGAAATCTAGCACTTTGGACTCTTGTCATTGGACCTTCTTATCACCTTCCTCTATCTAGTTTTGAAACATACCACTTTTAAGCTTTTTTTTTTTTCTATCAATATCTCTTAACATGCTCAATTTGATAAAACATCACAAATTAAGATAAAGGACCCCAAAAGAAATAATTATTAAATATAAAATTAAGCTGGAAAAGTATGTAAATAATATATAAATATAAGCATATTAGCTTGTGAGCTAGAGAGGCTCAACTTTAGTATTGTATATATAGAAATTTTGATCACCTGTGGGGGGCCTAGTTTATGTGTTTTGGTATGTTTTATAATCTCTCAGTAGAGTTTTTTTTTAATTGTTTTATTACTACTATTTGCGTGGTCTCTACTTACTACCTTTTGTTTATAATATGTGTATATATCAATTCACATTATGTTTATAAATTAAGTCAAATATCTACTGAGTTTTAAAAGAAAATAAAAAGCTCAAAATTAGCCCGTATTTTTTCAGAAATAAATACAGAAATATTTTCCGAATGTAATGTCTCGTTTATAAAAAGTTAATAAAATCCTACTAGTGGTATATAAAAATGAGGTTGTTATTGTTGGTCCTATACCATATGTAAATTTCATAGTGAGTCCTACACCTCTATTTTTCCACATTATTTGGTGTGACAAATAGGTGTGTTTAATATTACTCTTTAGCAAAATATTAGTTTTGACGTTATGTTTGTAGGAATGCATAATTAATGTATCCCTTAAGGTTCCACAAACTGGATAAAAATTATTCCTTTGGTCATATTTTGTCAATAGCGAAATGACACAGGTAGCCTTATTACTGCTAGATCAGAGCCTTAGCATAAATTTTATAACCTAACATTCGCATTTAATTCATGTAGAAGATCTTCTTCTTTATTTGTATGGGCCAATAGTCCAATAGATTTTTTCTTTTCCTATCTATAGGTTTTATTTTAGGCATCATATTATCCAATAACTAATATAATATAAGTAGTTGTAAAAAGACATAAGTAAATAAAACTAAATACATATTATTTAATATTTTTTTCTTTACTTGTTATGAAAAACGTGCCTAATGAATTTTAATTGAGTAAAACAATACCTATAGATGTATCAAGAAAAAAAAAAAAAATACCTACAAGATTAGTGTCCTATTTGTATATGTAAAAAATTTGTATCTAATTCATGTACAGGGTATTCTTTTCTATTTAATTTGTATGCATGTAATTTATATCAAAACTCACCTAATCACGAACATCATCTATATATATATATTTATCAAGATAGGGTATTCTTTTCTATTTAATTTGTATGCATGTAATTTATATCAAAACTCACCTAATCACGAATATATATATATATATATTTATTTATCAAGAGAGGGGGAACATTTTGAATTTTTAATTAAAAGAACGTCATAGTTTTGTAGATAATATGTATTTGTCCACATTTTATCTCATGTTTTAAAATATGGTCAAAATTAATTGATTTTACTTTTATTTATTACTTGTGTACACTAAAATAATATTGTTTAATGGCCGATATTAGGTATACTTGATTATATGAGGAATTATTCATTTTATTATTTATTTCGATTCGCATGAATGATGTCCAAGTTTTTTGTGTCTTCCCAGGATAATACTCCCTATTCAACGAAGTTTTATGAATGAATCCCATTTTTATAAATAACGTTCTTCTTTATATTTACGAATAAGAACATTATCAAAAACTAACGCCACCACAAACGTTATCTTCTCATATCTTTATCTAATCATATATGCAATGAATTAACATAATTAGCACAAGTGAATATTAATAATCTCAGTTACAATTATTATTTATATGAATAAATTCAAGTTACAAAACAAAAATTTTAGGAACATATTAAACTCTCCACTTACTCGTGACAGGCTTTTCCCTGTGTAGACTACTTCTTCCGGATGGCATATTAGTCCTTATTTTTCCTCGATCTTCAAAGAACACTGACCCCTTCTACAGTTCTAGTACTCCTCGTCCTTTAGGATATATATATATATATAGGATTTTCGTTGTTCCTTCTTTTACTAGTGATCTAATGATCTCTCCATTATTTGGTAGTTTGCACGAACGCATGAGGACTATCCCTTGATCTACCGCTTGCGCTTGCTTTTCAATACTCTCAAGGCAACGGTTTCTCTCTTCTATAAAGCGAAGCAAAGCACATGGCGCTGGAGTGAAGAGAGCTCAACAAGCACACACACGAACACGATGCAGGGCATAGCATAAATGAGAGTCACCGGTGATCATTTCATAAAACATTTATGCTTTTCCGTTCTCGATGCTTTTTTGGGTGGTCACGACACCAACCAACCCAGCAGTGAAACAATGAACATTCGAATCTCCAGGATAATTATAGTAACTTTGACACATGTTCAGTTGCTATTGCGGGGATTTGAATCTTTTTATAACATGTCAGATAACCAATCAATCTCAATAGTTTAAATTCTTAATAGATGGGCTAATAATAGTATTATATTCTAATCAACAACAACCGCTATGGGATTATGCTCAAGGTTCTCAACCTAAATGGCTGCATATGAAGGTTGGTGGTAGTTTTTTGTATTTGATGCTAAATTATTTATTTATTTATTATTTTGATGTATGACCATAATTCTCATCATTGGCATACGATAAAAAGTAGAGTTCATCTAATCTCTGCGTGTATCATCTAGCTAGATACTCTGTACTCTTGTTATATTAGTATCTCTAGACTAGACAATTTGTTCAACTGTGAGGAGTAAAGACTGAGTCCTCTAGTATCTCTGTATGTTTTGTACTCTGTACTCCCAGAAACTTTTTTTCCCCATAAGCATGATGGGATTAGTGTTTTGGGATTATTTGGATTGGAGATGGATCAAAGAACACATTGTGTGGCTTGGAAAGACTTGAGTATAGTAATTCTTAAAAGGGAGCCATATTAGTGAAATTAGGCTATTAACGTAAGATGCCCTGTTATCAAACACCCAAATGATAAAAAATGTAATTTTCTTTATGAAAATATGAGAAACGAAAGAGGATATATAACGAGACGGCTGAATAAGGTGATGTTCCACTTTAACGAGGCAAAAAGTAAGAAAGTGTTCTACTGTTGAAGACCAAAGACTTCTTGGCTATTTGTAGACAGCCATAAATTATAAGCATATAAATACGCATACATGTACAACACGTTGCTATGATGAAAGAATCATTTATAAAAGATAACAGAAGGAGAAGTATGAAATGATGACACAAAAAATAAAATGACATTTAAAGAGAAAGAATATGGCCTTGGATAGATTCTTTAGGAAGGCTTGTTCACTCTAAATTCCGCCAGCCATACAACTTATACAAAAATTAAAAAATTAAAAAGAAAAAAAGAATGAAACACATGTGCGTACTTAGGTGCATCTTGATATTCCTAGATGAGATGAGATAATAAGAAGGCAATAGACTTTCGAGAGCAATTGATGAGCAACTATATAAATACGCCACTATCTCACCATCACAACACAACCCATTCATATAAAGACCAACAATCTTCTATGACCCTTCCTCTACCGTTATCATTGATCAATCAAGTTGCAATAACTTGTTATTCTTCCTTGGTCCCTTATACCCGGCTTTCTCTTATATCCGTCCAGAGACATATATTCAATAATATATGTGTCTTTGAACCCATAATTTGTCAGTAGTCTCAATAGTAATTATCTAATTCCGTTTAAGAAAGGGCAGTCCATCTCCTTTTCATGGCCTAGGTTAGTCATTGGATTGTGGGAGCTATGCTCTCCTAGTCGTCCTTCGACATTATTCCCACTTCCATATGTATAATTAAATTATTGTTGCATTCGGTATCAATTATAACGAATTGGTCCCTATTCCCATCTGACTACGTTTATATATATGGGTAAGGTTTTAATGGTTACTGCTATATTTACCCATCGATGGTTACTGTTTTTTTAGTCTTTGGATAAAAATCTAATGGTTTTAATTATATTAGTAGTTGGGTAACACAAGTTATTGTAATTGAGTGGCATTGATATTATAAAACTTTTTTAGAAAATTAACTTAGTAATACCCTAATTTAAATAATAAATTTATTATTATACGTATTTTAATGATGGTTACTCATAAAGATGTAACTATTGAAACCTCCTCCATATATATATATATATAGGTACAAATTATTTATTTTGTATTACCTAGTCTTTCTATCATCAGATATTAGTTATTTCTTATACATGAATCTTTGTATTTTGCACAAAAGCATACCACACAATTAACTAAATAACGACATCACACGACAACTATAATCATGGCATACGTATATTCCCCATCAAACCCGGAAATAAAGAATATACGAAATTTTTAGGCAATGGGCCGTCTCTAAAACTAAATCATAACCTTGAAAAGGAAGAAAAGAGAAACGGAATCTTCGAACAGTTAATACTTTGTCAAAGAGATGTAATTGTTTCTTCAAGTCCTTAATAGTCGCGCTGCAAATGACACATAATGGATAACCATCTGATAAATCTAAACTCATTCAATACCGTGCTAGACAGGTCATTGTGTATATAATATAAAATGATTATCAGTCCGTGAACTGAAAAAAAAAAAATCTTATTTTGGTACTTGAACTATTGTATTGGTTTTTAAACTATTAAAAATGTCTAATCTTTGCTCTTTTTGCTATAAATTTTGTTTGATTGATCTTAACAAAATTAACACATCATGAGTTGTATCTCTCATTCTGTGTTAGTGATTTCAACAAAATATCACATTTTGTACAATTTTATATTGCATTCTTGTTCACTATGCAACTAATTTTTTTTTTTCAACCAATTATTTTTGAACTAATTCAATTTATGTTCCAATCTTTTTATAGTATTGGACTATGCTTATGGATATAAAATAAGTATATCAGAATAACAAATGTGTCTCTCGTGTGCTCATTCTGTTAAGAACAAAATAAAATACATAACAAAAATAACTAAAATAAAAAGTTTTAATAATTGAAGGACTAAAATGACACAATTTAAACTTTAAAGACTAAAGTGAGTCTTTTCTTATGATTTACAGACCAATAGGCTCATGTGTCATTTAAAGTTTAAGAAATAAAGTGAAACTCTTTTTATAATTTACATACCAATAGGATCATATATCCTAATATATTATATATTTATATATATATATTAGGCACTCGGATGTCATTTGAATCATCATGGGGTAAATGTACTTCTTTTGAATTTATTCTGTAAGGATATAAAAGCACAAAGCTGAAAGTCAAAAGTGACATATAGCTTGTACATAATCCAATCGTGACGACACAGATACACACAGTAGCATACAACAAAACATAAGAGAATTTAGGGAATATGTAACGACACATTTTCGAAACAAAGAGATATATATTCAGATTGTAAATCAAGCACCAAACTTGGATTTTATCTCGTTGATCACATCTTCACCTACTTGGAAGGCCTTAGTCAACACTTGATTTGGAATTGGTGGTGTTGTACCAAAGAGAGATGGGGGCACCAGAGCAATCCCAGGCAGTTGACTATTGAAGGCAACCAAGAGAAGTGCCTTTTCTTCTCCAACATTTAGCTGGAAGTGAACTAGTCCTCTGGGAATGACAAACATCTGCCCGGCAGTCAAAACCTTAGAGTGTAAAACATTGTCAGTTGTGATGAACCCCACAAGGAGCTTCCCTTCAATGACCACGCCGGTCTCTGTTGCGCGAGGATGCGTGTGGGGAGGATTCACACCACCGGGGGCGAAGTCAGCTCTGTTCATGGAAATCCCGAGAGTGTTGAGTCCAGGAAATGTCTGGACATTCCCTAAGGTCACACCGATTCCAAAGATGTTACTTGTGTTACCTTCTTTGCTCAGTCCATCGAAGAAGAAATCTTCTGATGTTACTTTTGAGCTGGGTTTGCATGGATAGCCATTAACAGACAAAGCGGCATTAAGATCTGCCACACAGAAGTCCTGCAGAGGATCGGGGTCGACTGAATGGGAAGGGAAAGGTGTAAACACTAAGACTAGCAGGCAAAATAGAAGTTGATAGGCTGAGCTTGATAGGCTAAGCATGGCTGCTCAATGCTTTTTTTGCTTCTTCAATAAACTAAGGCTTGATTGAAGATAATATTGTGGTAGTGTAGAAGGTTGAAGATCTTGGTATTTATAATTGCCTTTTCTCAGGCTAAACTTGACAATGTCAAAATTATTATATGAATACTTTCCTTTTCATCATCGTGGGCTTTGAGAGTTTCCTTACAGGTAAAATGATATTTTTGTTTATTCGAGCCAAAATATAACGTCGACAAGATATGTAAAGAATTTATCATTTGGCATTTTGTACAAAGAGTCACGTGGAAATTATATTAATTATGGTTTAATTGGCTCTTTACAACATTCTGTACTAAAATAAGCGCAATGTTATGGACTATCCCATGTATATGTACTTGAGGTTTAGAAATGAAGACATCCCATTAGAGAATTCAAAAAGAATAACTATACCATAAATAAAATAAGCGTAATATTATGGTGATATGCGTGCTTAGAACCACAGTTAATATAGGTAAAGGATCCATATTGAAATTTAATAGTCTAGGCCATTTCTATTAGAGTGACATGTCAGTTAAAAAAACAATTAAGAGAAGCCCGTATGGGATTTAGTCTGCACAAATAGCACCCCATAACTCGCTTTTTCAACTGGTATAAGACCTATCCTAAGCACCATAAGTATCCTTTAACATTTTCCATACAATAAAGAGGAGGAGAGTTGGAGAACCTTAAAGATAAAAATGTTGGGAAATACCAAACTCTACCGTGTACAGAGAATTACTATGATGTACTGTTGGTGTTTAGCACCAAAACTATAAAGATTGAGATCCGTGTATACATTTTTTAATGCATCCCAAGCTTCAATTAGTATGTGTGTGTGTGTGAAGTTAAGTACCACATATGCTTTTTGAAATTTTCCAACATCATACGGTACAAAAAGAATGACTATCCCTAGCAAAACATTAGTTTAATTTGAGTCTTAGGCTGGTAGTTTAATTTAATTCGCCAATCTCAAACCTCTACACTGAAAGTGTAGTGTAATTATGCTACATTTACGACTACTTCAAAGAATTTTTGTGTTTTATTATGCGTATAATATTAATTCTAATAGCAACTCTTCCTCCCCAAATAACAACTCTACCAAGTAATCTTTTCCTTCTATCCTTCCCCAGATAAATATATATATATATACAAACAAAAGCGACAGTATTGGGAATTATGAGTTGCATTCTAGCTAGAGTTTATTGCCGTGAAAAAATCGCTTTGCTCCACTTTCATTTTTAATTTGTGTATGTAGAAAAAGGCAGCGTTTAATGGCTGCTATATACATATGTATAATTTAATTGTGTGAAAATTATAAGTTCTAGATTAGCATGAATCATGTCCTAATATGCCTTCCCAAGATAATACTTCACATACGTAGAAATAATTTTTTTTTCACGTTTTTGTAAAAATAAATAGTATAAAAAACTCACGCCACCACAGCCACAAACATCATTTGTTACCACTGAAAATCTAAAGCCATGATTTTTAATTTTTTTATGTGAAAATAATGATAAACAGTGATTTTTCTAAAATTCTAGAAAATTTAGTACTTAAAGTTTCAAATCTTATTCCTCACAAATAAGTAAAATTCAAATCAAAGAAACCTCTCATTAATATAGATTTAAAAAAAGAAAAATGCTTTACTTAAAGTTTAGAGGAATTGCAATTAATTTATTTAGAAACTTTTTGATAAATCTTAAATTTTGATAAAAAGAGCTCATTCTTAAAATTTTGACCCAAAATTCTAAAACAATTTACATAAAATCATTATTGATTCTAAGTACTCAAATATGTAGCGTTGTTGTCCTCATGTATCTATTTAGTAAGAATATTAAACTTGGCTAAATATTTAAAAGAATAAAGGGAATTAAACAGGATATAAATACCCACTAGAAAATAGGAATAGAACTGTAGACACAAGCTAAACAGCTTGTCTAGCTAACATGACAATTACCACAAATAATTCAACACCTAAAAATAGGAGGAAGTAGAAGAGATGAGTATTCACATGCTCAGTAGATACTCAATTACTTTTTTGAACGGATAAATTTTTTTTACTAAATCTGTATGGTTAATACCTTTTCCAAAATCTATTCATAAACCGAATTTATAAAATAATTGAAATCTAGAATAATCACATATTCAAAACCAAAATCAGAATCGCAAGATTATACATATCATAAATCAATCTATTCCATGAGCTCACATCCTCTCATCATGAACCAAAGTAACTCGTACTACGTGTACTAAGTACTCTCTGCCTGATACCTATCTCAAAAAACTGAAGGGGCACTCATGTGTCTATGCCTACCGAACCAGAGGGGTAACTGAATGCCTACGTGTATCGAGTTGGGGGTAATCAGAAACTCTGCACAGGTTTACGGGCTCTTACCGAGAGTGAGGATACTGGCCGCCTAATAAACATTGCGATGCCTAAGATGTATCTCATGTGTAATTCTATGGTATGTATAATATATAACAAGATATATAATAACCATACAATATATATCCAAACAATGCTTTAAAAATATCACTTAGCATTATTCTGGGATTTATTGTAATATGAGTAGCACACTACTGTATCACCCACTAAACATAATTTAAAATATGTATGAAATTTTACACAGTCCAATCCTAGTATAATCCAATCTATTTCAACAATTTATCAATTATCGTAAAATTCACGATTTCTCATGAACCAATTTTTTTTTTTTTTTTTTAAAAGTTGGGGTTTACTTATTGCCTTCCCTTTTTTCCAATTTAAGGGAAATTCCTTCTTCTTCTTCATTCCCCTTCTCCCCTCTTTGGGGTTATTGGTTTTTCCGGCTTCCCTCGGTGTGACTCGAACTCAGGACCGAGATCCCAGGTAGTGGGTGCTCTTACCACTTGAGCTAACCCACTTCGTCAATTTCTCATGAACCAATTTTAATGCAATTACAAATCAAAATAAATATAAAACCAGGTAATTGAACCATACCTCAATGGAGTCACTAGATAGCGCTACGTTGCTATTAAGGATGTTTGACGTCACTTAGCGGTTATTTGGAGGGTCGGGATATTGTTTTCGAACCCTCGATCATTTAGTTCAAAATGTTGTTTTTCTAATAGGGTCTCGAATTATGAAATGGACCTCACTATACTGAATTTCTAGCCTCCAAGTTAGCTAGATTAAATATATGACTTAACCAATTCAGGCTCAGATAGAAATCCGACACTAAGCCGTCAGATATTGCTTTTTATGCAGGTCTCCAAATATAGTCAATATATATATATCAAAATTCAAGTTTTGACGAGTACATCACAAATATGAAGTTTGTTTCACGATCTAATTCACAAGTACATCACAAATATGAAATTTGTTTGACGATCTAACGGTCGGATTGAAAAGTCAATATATAAATCTAAAATAACTCAAAATTATCAAAAATAGCAAAATTCAATCCGGACAATTTCCAGTTGAGATATATATATATATCATGATGTTTCTCGTGACGAGACGAAGCTAGAAAGATCAGTTTCATAGCATGAGGTGGCCGGAAACGTCACTGGCGTTCAAATCTTCCCGCGGACATTTTGCGTCGATACCAATGATGGGGACATCCGGTGATGGCGGGACTTCAGCGGTGAGCTCCTACGGCGATAGCACTTCGATCGGAGGCAGTGGTGTCAGTTGTGTCATGGTGGAAGGTGGTCGTTGGAGTTAGCTTTGGTTCGGTCGTGAGCTTCATTGGGGAGAGGTGAAGAACCGAGAGGAAGAGAGAGAGAGATCATATATATATATAAATATATAATTTGTTTTTGTTTTTTATTTTTTTAACAGTAAAAGTACCAAAATACCCTTATTAAAATTGGATTTTTACATCATTATCATATCTTCGTCTATTTATGTATAATTAGGAGAAAAACTCATAAAATGGCCTTGAATTTCAATTTGATCTTTTACTAAAATCCCAAGCTTCAAGAAACATGAGAAAAACTGCATAAATTTTATTTTATTATTCTCTTTTTTTAAAAAAAAAAAAAAGAAAAAAGAAGAGAAAAACTTAATAACGTTAAAAAGAAGTTTGACAGTGTTAAGATAAAAGAATTGAATTACATAATCAATTAAATTACATAGAAATAAATACCAATAAGTAAAAGAAAATAACAAATAATCCAAAAGAAAAATTCTCTATTTTAACACTAAATGGTATATGTTTAATTATATCTAACAATCAAAATTTTTATAACTATTGATAAGTAAATATCAAAATTAATAGACGGCCCATTGCCGAAAAATTTCGTATATTCTTTGTTTCCGGGTTTGGTGGGGAATATACGTATCCCATGATTATAGTTGTCGTGTGAAGTCGTTATTTAGTTAATTGTATGGTATGCTTTTGTGCAAAATACAAAGATTCATGTACAAGAAATAACTAATATCTGATGATAGAAAGACTAGGTAATACAAAATAAATAATTTATACCTATATATATATATATAAACGTTGTTAGATGGGAATAGGGACCAATTTGTTATAATTGATACGGAATGCAACAATAATTGAATTAAACATATGGAAGTGGGAATAATGTCAAAGGACTAGAAGAGCATAGCTTCCACAATCCAATGACTAACCTAGGCCATGAAAAGGAGATGGACTGTGATAAACTCAAAAATAGAGTTATTTGTACCTTTTATTCGTTAAATTTATGTATCTTAGAGTAACTTTTATTTAGATTTTAAGTAGTTTAAGTTGTTTTATTTTACTTTGGTTTAGATTTAGTTTTATTTAATTTTATATTATTTTATTAGGTTTAGGTGTTTATAATTTATTTAGTTCAACTTTATTCAATTTTACTTAGATTTCTTTATTAGATTTAGGTTTAATGTAATTCTTTGATTGAATCAAGTTTTAAAACAATAAAAATATAAAAATAAAAAAATAAGAAAAAAAAAGAAACAAAGAAAAATTGGAGCCAATCTCCACCGTCAGATTGAGCTTTTGGACGGACTGGATTGGCGCGTGTTCGGCATGCGCAGGCGGAACGAGTGAACGACTAGAGCAGGGGAGTGGGCCCGTATGACAGCTGCAGCTCTCCTTGGTGTCTGATCCCATGCGCCAAGCTTCAATACATCCGGTTTTGACTCAAATAAAAAGGCGCCACATCATAAGTTTGACTTCAGCATTTGAAATAACCAATCAGAGCCTGGTTTCGTGCCGAGCTCATGCGTATTCGCCCGTACTCGATAATCGCCTAAGTATCAGAAATTGAATAGGAACGTGGGGAAACGAGAAAGAGAAACGAAGAGAAAAAAGAGAAAACGGGTCACATATCTTCCACCAATCAAAGAGAAGCTTTGGAATCCGTGAATTCACTCTCATCAGTTATAAAAAGGCTACAGGACTAGAGGAAAAAACATACCATTTTAGAGAGAGAAATACAATAGTCCAGAGTGAGAGAGAGATTAATAGAGAGAGTAAGTAGAGGCCAAATTGGAAGAAGAGGCTTGCAACTGTCCTCAGTCATTCATAACTCTGCTCAACTCTTGTTTGTTTACTTTTTATTTTCAGTTTTAATTATGTTGCAAATTATTATTTTTAGTTTTGTTATTTTCATCATGAACTAAATTAATTTTTTAGGATTATAATGATATCTCTATATGTAGTTTGAATTATGATGTTTTGTCATTGATTTTGTGATTTTAATTTACGAATTGTTTATTTTATCTTGTTCTCAATGCTTTTGAGTGCTTGATCATCACTTAAATTGATATTAGTAATCTATATGAACTTGAAAAAGGAATTTCAGATTTAGACCTAGATAGAATAACACATGATCATGATTGGATGAGTTTATGTAGGATAGAAATATACCTACATGACATGTGCAATCATTAAAAGACCTTACTCTTAATGAATCTTTTCTTAATCTAATTCACATAGGAATATAGTGAGTTAATTAGAGGATATATTTCTACTTGACTATCAGAAGAGGCTTGTAGATACATTAGGGTTCTTGATTGGTAATTCAGGTTAAATAGTAATTCAAAGAGGATAACTAGTAATTTAGACATACGTAAAGTGAAAATTGTAATCCTAGGTTTATTTTCATTGGTGATTTGATAAATTACTTGTACTCTTTAGTTTTTATTTTCTTGTTTTCTTTTAGTATAAATTTTTATTTTAAAATTCTTAATTTGATTGTTTGGATAAATTAATAACTAGTGTAGGTTAGTACTTAACGAATTATAATAATTTCTCTATGGAAACGATATCTTTATTCATCGCTTTATTACTTGTTCGATACGTGCGCTTGCGTATAAAAATTCCATAACAAGTTTTTGGCGCTGTTGCCGGGAAAATTGTTCTATAATTTTTTGTTAATACTAATATCGATTAGTTGAGATTTAATTCAAACTTTTATTTTATTATTATTATTTTTTTAATTTTTTAATTTTTTATTTTATTTTTTTTTTCTTTTCTCTTTCTTTGATAATTTCAGGTACTCTTTAGCAGTACATGAGACGTACGAGAAGTTAGGAGCTTTTGCCGTTGGATCCTGAGATTGAAAGAATTCTAAGGGAAATCCGAAGAGCGAAAAATCGACAAGCAAATCCTCCAGCACTAATGGGTGACTAGGACGAGACAAAGTCTCTGCATGATTATGCTGTCCCATTGATTGATAGCCTCAGTTCAAGCATTCGAAAACCTTCCATTAATGCTAATAACTTCGAACTGAAGCCTGCTATTATTCAGATGATCCAGAGCTCAGACTAGTTTAGAGGATTACCTAATGATGATCCGAATCAGCATATTGTGAATTTTCTAGAAATTTGTGATACTTTCAAGTACAATGGAGCTTCTGATGATGCAATTATATTGTGGCTTTTCCCTTTCTCTCTACAGGATAAAGCTAAGTGCTGGTTGAACTCCTTACCAGCTAGGTCAATCACTACATGGGATGATTTGGCACAGAAGTTTCTGGCAAGGTTTCTTACCAGCTGGGTCCATCACTACATGGGATGATTTGGCACAGAAGTTTCTGGCAAGGTTTTTTCCACCAGCAAAGATAGCCAAGCTGCGTAATGATATTACTTCTTTCGTCCGATTCGACAATGAATCACTATATGAGGCTTGGGAGTGGTATAAAGATATGTTGAAAAGATGCCCACATTATGGAATCCCAAAGTGGTTATTAGTTCAAACATTCTATAATAGCATGATGGGACACTTAAGAATAATAGTTGATGCAGCAGCTGGAGGTGCCTTGATGGGAAAATCGACTAAAGAAGCATATGACCTATTGGAGGAGATGGCAGCCAATAACTACCAGTGGCCGTCAAAAAGAATGAATCCAAAGAGGGCAGCCAGCATAAATGAATTGGAGACCATGGCATCCTTAGCAATACAAGTTAATGCTTTATCCAAGAAGATTGACTCGATGGGAATTCAGACGATGCATAGGCCATATACAGTTTGTGAAAGTTGCAGTGACAATCATGTGATTAGCCAATGTCCCATTAATATTGAATCAGCATAGTATGTCAATAACTTCAACCGACAACAGAACAATCTCTACTCTAATTTCTACAACCCAGGATAGAAAAATCACTCTAATTTTTCCTGGAATAACACCAACAACCCAGGGTCCATTTCAGTTGGACGTTCTATGCCTCCACTGGGATTTGCACAACAAGCCCTGCCACCACAGCAAGAGAAAAAGTCATCACTCGAGGAGATATTTATGCAGTACATTGCCAAGAACGATGCAATTCTTCAAAACCAAGCTACCATATTGAGATCCTTTGAGGTGCAGTTGGGTTAATTAGCCAATACTGTTAATAGCCGTCCTCAAGGAACACTGCTAGGGAATATTGAGATGAATCCAAAGAGAGAAAATAAGGAGCAGTGTAAAGCATTCACCTTGAGAAGTGGTAAAGAAGTGCAAAGCGACGTTGGGGAGCCTATTACAACTGAGGGTGAGAACATTGAAGAGAAACCGCATGAGGACAGCCTCCCAGAAGCAACATCTAAGCTAGAGACCACTCTTTATGATCTACCGCCACCATTCCCACTGAGATTTCAGAAGAAGAAGCCTGACCAGGAGTTCTCAAGGTTTTTAGAGATATTTAAGAAGTTGCATATTAATATCCCATTCGCAGAAGCTCTGGAGCAAATACCTAGCTACGTTAAATTCATGAAAGATATTCTATCTAAAAAGAGAAGGTTGGGAGAATTTGAGACTATAGCTCCGCGCTATCCTTTTTAACAAATTACCTTCAAAGCTGAAAGATTCTGGGAGCTTTACTATTCCGTGCAGAATAGTAAACCTAAAAAATTGGTTTAATTGGCTCTTTAAAACATTCCGTACTAAAATAAGTGCAATGTTATGGACTGTCCCATGTACATGTACTTGAGGTTTAGAAATGAAGACATCCCATTAGAGAATTCAAAAAGAAAAACTATACCATACATAAAATAAGCGTAGTATTATGGTGATATGCGTGCTTAGAACCACATTTAATAGAGGTAAAGGGCCCATATTGAAATTTAATAGTCTAGGCCATTTCTATTAGAGTGACATGTCAGTTAAAACAAGAATTAAGAAAAAGCCCGCATGGGATTTAGTCTGCACAAATAGCACCCCATAACTCGCTTTTTCAACTGGTATAAGACCTATGCTAAGCACCAAAAGTATCCTTTAACACTTTCCATACATTAAAGAGGAGGATAGTTGGAGAACCTTAAAGATAAAAAATGTAGGGAAATACCAAACTCTACCGTGTACAGAGAATTACTATGAGGTACTGTTGGTGTTTAGCACCAAAACTATAAAGATTGAGACCCGTGTAAATTTTTTAATGCATCCCAAGCTTCAATTAGTATGTGTGTGTGCGTGAAGTTAAGTACCATATATGCCTTTTGAAATTTTCCAACATCATACGGTACAAAAAGAATGACTATTCCTAGCAAAACATTAGTTTAATTTGAGTCTAAGGCTGGTAGTTTAATTTAATTCGCCAATCTTAAACCTCTACACTGAAAGTGGAGTTTAATTATGCTACATTTACGACTACTTCAAAGAATTGTTTTATTATGCGTACAATATTAATTCTAATAGCAACTCTTCCTCCCCAAATAACAACTCTACCAAGTATTCTTTTCCTTCTTTCCTACCCCAGATTAATATATATATATATATACATATATACAAACAAAAACGACAGTATTGGGAATTATGAGTTGCATTCTAGCTAGAGTTTGTTGCCGTGATAAAATCGCTTTGCTCCACTTTCATTTTTAATTTGTGCATGTAGAAAAAGGCAGCGTTTAATGGCTGCTATATACATATGTATAATTTAATTTTGTGAAATTTATAAGTTCTAGATTAGCATGAATCATGTCCTAATATGCCTTCCCAAGATAATACTTCAAATACGTAGAAATAAATATTTTTTACGTTTTTGTAAATATAATTAGTATAAAAAAACTCACACCATCACAGCCACAAATATCATTTGTCATGACCAAAAATCTAAGGCCATGATTTTTAATAATTTTATGTGAAAATAATGATAAACGGTGATTTTTCTAAATTTCTAGAAAATTTAGTACTTAAAATTTCAAATCTTATTCATCATAAATAAGTAAAATTCAAATCAAGGAAACCTCTCATTAATATAGATTTAAAAAAAAATACTTCACTCAAAGTTTAGAGGAATTCTAATTAATTTATTTAGAAACTTTTTGATAAATCTTAAATTTCGATAAAGAGAATTCTGTCTTAAAATTTTGGCCCAAAATTCTAAAATAATTAACATAAAATTATTATTGATTCTAAGTACTCAAATATATAGTGTTGTTGTCCTCATATATCCACTTAGTAAGAATGTTAAACTTGACTAAATATTTAAAAGAATAAAGAAAATTAAACAGGATATAAACACCCACTAGGAAATAGGAATAGAACTCCAGATACAAGCTAAACAGCTTGTCTAGCTAACATGATAATTACCGTAAATAATTCAACACCTAAAAATAGGAGGAAGTAGTAGGGATGAGTATTCACATGCTCAGTAGATACTCATTTACTTTTTTAAACGGATGAAATTTTTTTACGAAACCTGCATGGTTAATACCTTTTCCAAAATTCATTTATAAACTGAATTTATAAAATAATTAAAATCTAGAATAATCACATATTCAAAACCAAAATCAGAATCATAAGATTGTACATATCATAAATCAATATATCTCATGAACTCACATCCTCTCATCACGAACCAGAATAACTCGTACTATGCGTACTAAGTACTCTTTGCCTGATATCTATCTCAAAAAATTGGAGGACCACCCATGTATGCCTACCAAACCGGAGGGGTAACTAAATACCTACGCTTATCAAGTTAGGGACAGTCAGAAAACTCTGCATGGGTTTATGGACTCTCACCGAGAGTGAGAATACTAGCTACCTAATAAACACTGCGATGCCTAAGATGTATCTCATGTGTAATTCTATAGTATGTACAACATGTAACAAGATATATAATAACCAGGCAATACATAACTAGAAAATGCTTTAAAAATATCACTTGGTATTATTCTGAGATTTACTGTAACATGGGTAGCATACCGCTGTATCACCCCATGAACATAATTTAAAATATGTATGAAATTCCATACAGTCTAATTCCAATGTAATCCAATCTATTTCAACAATTTATCAATTATCGTAAAATTCATGATTTTTCATAAATTAATTTTAATGTAATTATAAATCAATATAAATATAAAACCAGGTAATTGAGTTCTACCTCAATCGAGTCACTAGATAGCGCTACGTTGCTATTAAGGATGTTTGACATCACTTGGCGGTCGTTTGGAGGGTCGGGGTCGTTTTCGAACCCTCGGTCGTTTGGTTTGAAATGTCATTTTTCCAATGGAGTCTCGAATTATGAAATGGACCTCATTACTAAATTTCTAGCATCCAAATTTGCGAGATTAAATATATGACTTGACCAGTTTGGGCTTAGACCGAAATCCGATACTGTGGTATGCAAAACGAAGTAAATCTAAGCCGTCAGATATTGTTTTTTATGCAGGTCTCCAAATATAGTCAATATATATATATATATCAAAATTCAAGTTTTCACAAGTACATCACAAATATAAAGTTTGTTTGACGATCTAACAGTCGGATTGAAAAGTCAATATATAAAACTAAAATAACTTAAAATTGTCAAAAATAGCAAAATTCAATCCGGACAATTTCTAGTTGAGATATATATACCATGATGTTCCTCGTGATGAGTCGAAGCTAGAGAGACCAATTTCACGGCCTGAGGTGGCCGAAAACGTCACCAGCGTCTAAATCTTCCCACGGACATTTTGCGTCGATACCGACGATGGGGACGTCCGGTGATGGCAGGACTTCAGCGGTGAGCTCCTACAGCGATAACACTTCTATTCGAGGCGGTGGTGGCAGCTATGTCGTCTTGGAAGGCAGTCATTGGAGCTAGCTTTGTTTCGATCGTGAGCTTCGTTCGGGAGAGGTGAAGAACCGAGAGGAAGAGAGAGAGAGAGAGATTATATATATATATATGTAATTATTTTTATTTTTTGTTTTTTTAACAATAAAAGTACCAAAATACCCTTATTAAAACTAGAATTTTACATTATTGTCATATCTTCATCAATTTATGTATAATTAGGAGAAAAACTCATAAAATGGCCTTGAATTTCAATTTGATCTTTTACTAAAATCCCCTTGCTTCAAGAAACATGAGAAAAACCACATAAATTTTATTATATTATTCTCTTTTTTAAAAAAAAAAAAAAGAAAAAGAAAAGGAAAACTTTACAACGTTATAAAGAAGTTTACTAGTGTTAAGATAGAAGAATTGAATTACAGAATCAATTAAATTACATAAAAATCTACCAATAAGTAAAAGAAAATAACAAATAATCCAAAAACAATTCTGTATTTTAACACTAAATGGTATCCTTTTAATTATATCTAACAATCAAAATTTTTGTAACTATTGATAAGTAAATATCAAAATCAATATTATTAGAGTCTGACCATCATAGGGTATTATATATGGGTGTTTCCACAATGAGTATCGTAATATTTACACATTAATAGTTACTCTATTTCAGATCGTTTGATTTTTAGCAGATAGCTATAATAAGTTGAGTAACCATACTAAACAAATCTAGGGTATTTAATGCTAATATATATATATATAATTCAATTTTTTGATAATGTATAGGTAACATTTTTGTTACTTGTTGAATTATATTTTTTTTTTCTAATCACATTCCATTATTAATTAATTCCTACTTTCTCCTTATTCTTCCATTTTTCCATTCCTATTCCACTTACTAATTAAAAGTGCACTTTTACATAATATTTTCATATTAAAGGAAATTAGAAAAAAAAGTAGCTCTATTGCCGCTCCGCTATTATAACGTTACAGTAAATTAACGGCAGTTAAAAATCACCATTAAAAGAGTTTTAATGGCGGTTAAAAATTACCGTTAATATAGGTGTCATTAAAAGTGGCACCTTTAATAACAGCCGTTAAAACTTGACTAATAACAACAGTTCTGCTAGAACTACCGTTATTGGTGATGAGATCTTTAATGACAGTTCTATCGGAACCGCTGTTAAAAGCCTTTTCCAGAGGAAATTTTTTTCACTTTCCCTGGGCACATACAACACCATAAAATTAAACCTACCTAAAAAAGATTTCAAATCAATTTAAAACACATGTAAACCCATATTATAAGTACACATATAAAAAACATAATTAAAATCTAGTATATATAACTAATAAGTTTCTATTATATAGATAATATACTTTAAAATAAATATATTTAAGAACCAATATTGAGTTTCTAGGTACATTTCACTAACACTTGCAAACTAAAATCATAGTAATAACTCTAATATAGATAAAGTGAGCGAACTGAGTTACACTCTAATATAAACACTGCAATCCATATAACTGAGTTGAGATGGACACTAATTACAATAGAACTATAGTTAAAATACATAAAAATGAAAGATAAATAAAGGCATCTTATATGAACAAAGTATATCTCATACCTTAATATGATACTAAGTTGGACCATCTCTTTTTTCCCTTCTTTCTATGTCCGTATGAAATATTTTGAATGCACTAAACAAAAACATGTGTTATAAAAACCAGTGGATCAAATAAATATATAAATATATGTTCTACAGATTACTACACATTATACTAACCATATTAAGATATTCTTAGTATCTTGTAATTGTCTAAGTGGATACAAAAATAAGTATTTTTTAAAATACATTAATCACTATCAATTTCTAATGTTGCCTATAAAAGACCAAACATAAATTAAACAAAATTTTTACAAACTTAATCATATAACAATTTAGCATCAAAGAAAGAGAATATTAACCCAATATTACAAAGAGCAAATAATAGCACTCCGTTACTTACGACGTAGAAATAATATGTAATGTCACATGAGCGGCTATCATTTTTAACATTGGAAAGATAAGGATGCACACTACCAGTCTAATATTTCGATTATAACTTAAAGTGTTACATTTTATCATTATGAACCTCCAAATTTAACTCAATTCGTACATAGTACAAACTTTTGACTATTCTAATATTAATATACTAAATAATTTCAAGTCAACAAAAATATTAAGTACACATGTTATAAAGTCACATAACACTAATTAATTTGTAGTAATATAGTTAAACTAATAAGCTATAATTAGTATTAATATCCATTATCAAAACAACATAAAATCATCAACTACTATACAATTATGAAGTTTTAATTTCTAAAAGTAACTTTTTCGGATTAATTAAAATTAGTGAAGAAAAATATCTTAAATTGAGTAAAAATATTTCAATACTCCAAAATTGAGCCCAAAATTAGTCTATCCATTCAAATTGAAACCTAAATCAACAAAAAAAGAAACAAAATACATACTCATCGAGAATTACAGTCATTGATTGTAGAAAAACTTAAATTTTTCTATGGCATAAACAATTACTAAATACTAACTAATCTTAGAAACTATAAGTATATAAAGCTTATCCAAGTCGAATGGACTAATTTAAGCCAAATGAGAATGATTTTGGCAGTCAAAATTGCTAGAATGAGAGTGACCGTGCATAAAGAAGACGAAGTTAGGGATGGTGGGCGAGCTCTCGACTGGGGAGAAGAAAGAGAATGAGGGTGAGCTGCTCTCAGCCCTCATTTATATGACTTTTAATGGCGGTTGTACCGGAACCACTGTAAAAAGTTAAGTTTGAGTATTAACGGTAGTTCTGCTGCAATCGCTGTTAAAGGTCTAAAAGATTTTAAACTTTTAA
>JXTC01000137.1:682013-701528 GCA_002914845.1 Trema orientale | reverse complement strand
TCTTCCGCTTTGTTTTATCGCACAGCTCTGTTGGGGTGTGTTATTTGGCGGTTGTGTTAAAAAGAAATTAGGTTTTATTGTAATATTAATATGGAAGGATCTTTATGTCAATCTATAAAGGAATATTTTACTAAATAATTAATTAATTAAAAGAGAGATGAGAAGAGGAAAAAAAAAAAAGAGTGGCTCTATCAAATCTTAAAATTTCCTTTTCACTCACTAGTTTTGAAGAGAAAGTGTTTAATTTTTAGGATTCTTGATAGAGAAGTATATTAATTTAACAAAAGAATTAAAATTTAGAATTAATATATTCATCCAAAATAACAAAAATCTAATCTAATAAAAGGGATTCAAGTTTTTAAATTTTTTTAAATAGTGCTTGGTTTTATAAATTCTGTTTGAGGGGGTTGTTCTAGAAAAAAATAGACTAGTTGAGAAAGAAAATCCTAATATTTAATATTATGTGTGGTCATTTATGTCATTTCATATAAGGTTATTATTGTTATTAAGTAAAAATTAAAAAATAGGAAGAAGAAAAGAAAAAAAAAAACAAAAGAAGATGGCAATAGAGGTACCTTTAAAAAAATTATAAAATTAAAATTGATGTAATAAGAAATAATAATTTCAAATTGAAGGTGTTAAAAAAAATTAAACACTAAAATTAAAATTGACATGATAATATATAATGATTTTAGATTAAAAAGAATTAAAATTTAAAATTAAACTAACATGGTAATACGTGAAAATTTCTCGTAAAAGGCAATAAAAGCTAAACTTTAAAATCAAAATAGTCATGGTAATGTATAACTTTTTTTTTTAAAAAAAAAAAAATAGAGCTTAACTAATAACTTTCACTTATTATAAATTAAAGAAAAATACCTATTACCCAATCCCCATACCACCTCATCGAGGTTCATAGGTTTTCACACCTACAACTAGTGTGACTGAGCTCGGGATCGAGTTCTCAGGTAGTGAAAGAGAATAACTAAATGGTAATGTATAATTATTTTAGATTAAAGGTATTTTAAAAAAATGAACTTCAAAAGTAAAAATAAAAGCGTGGTGGGATAAAATTATACGCCAAAGTGATTTTTATGGAGCATATTAAAGTAATTTCTATATAGCGTAAGGATGAAAATATCGGTATTGATGAAAATATTGGTACTCTAATATTATGGATAATATCGATATGACAAAAATTTATGAAAAAAATACAGAAAAAAAATAATAGCTAAATCATAGAATCACTCAATAAAACTTTAAGAAATGCTAAATCATTCAAATATTCACCAAGAAATTAGCATTCTCATAAAAATAAAATAAATATTAGAAATATATACCATGTAGCTTAATGTAGTACGTCAGTTTTCAATATTATTATAATGCATAACTATAATTTAAAAACAGTTTCACGAATATATTGATATAGAAATACTTAACAATATTTTACATTTTTTCCTCTTCCTAAAGTGTGTTTTTCGTGTATGGGGTATGTTTGAACCGAACATGGTGAAAAAAATAACCAAAATGAGTTTTTATGATCCTAATAAAGTTGTCGATATATCCCAAAATTTCCACAATTTTTCACACTTTTACTAACAAAATTTCTGATATTGATACCGATATTTTTAGATATTTCTTAGAAATTTTCCCAAAATTTTGATAATTGGTCTTACAACTGATATCGATATCAGTTGTAACAAAATGTCGGCCAAAATATGGCCAATTTTGTAGATTTTTCCATCCTTGAAGCCTATTATCCCTAATAGGATAGGGTGGGGATTGGGTAGTATTAGGTATTTTCCCTTAATTTGTAATAAGTAGAGGTCATTAGTTAAGCTCCACTTGTTAAAAATATATATATATATATATAATGTGATGTGAAGTACCGAGTCCATATACCATTCTCAATATTGTGTATACATAATTCATTTCTCAGACATTCTCAACCTTTTATACAATAGATTATTAGTAGAAGAATGAAAAAATAAAGATATATGATTACTTTTCCTTCATTTCCAACGGAGACTGAAAAATGAAAGAAAGAAAAATTAAAAAAAGAAAATGATTCAGACAAATAATTAATATTAAATTTCTAGGGTCTTATAGCAAAATGACCGAATTTTAGCTCGTTTCAAATAAATGTCTATTTTTTAAATATTATAGTAAAAAGTCAGTATATCAATATATATCACGTATAAAATATTATATATCTACTCTAAAAATGTGTAATGGTATATGAAAATATATGTATATATATGCACAAAGTACAAAAATACATATACCTAGTCATTTATCTATAAACAGAAAAAAAAAATAGATATTTATTAACACAAAGTATAAAAATAGGACATTCACCAAAAAATTTCAAAATTTGATCTTTTATGGTAATTTAAAAAAAAGAAAAGAAAAAGACATCTCGTACGATATTTTAAGAAATATTGCCAAAAATGCGAAGTCTTTGGTATTAGATATTTTCGTACGGTATTTTTCTAGAAAAGTACCATATTTGTTCAAACTCTAACCCCTGGCCCCTTTTTCTTCCTCCTTTTCTCTAGAACTAGCTTCATCACAGAGGTTCCCACTTCGAGGCTCATCCTGGTTTGATGTTACTTATTAGAGACCCTATCTAGACTGGTTGGGATCCAGGACAGGCTGTTACTCGAGAAGTCAATTGAGTTTTTATGGTTGAGTGTTAAAATTCGAGATCAGAGTTGAGTTCAAATCATTAAGCCCTTCTAGGTAGGTGTCTTGTTCAGTACTAGTGATGGTGAGTCAACCCTATCAAGCCCATCAATTTTTCATTTCCATTAATTTCATTTCTCGACCTTTCCAATTAGGTAAATGCACTTTTTTCTTCCTTTTTCTGGTCCCTTGTTTATATATATATAAATTTATATTATGGTTTTATTTAAATCTGCCATTGGAAAGTTTCAAATGCAATCTAACTCTTTATTTACCTTTATTTATTCATATTACGAATCAGTGGAAGATTAAGAATTTTTTAGCCTTTGTTCTAGTAATTTGAATGAATTCTTCTCATTATAAAGAAAGCTATTAAAAGTAGTATTATTATTCTTTTCATTTTCTCTTTTTAAGTTCTTTTTTTCTTTTAATAACCTTCACCCTCAATTCATCTATTTTCCATCTCTTTCTTTTATTTATTCCTTTTGGATATAGAATAATTGAAACATATGTATAGAAACCTAATATTGCCTACCAAGGTAGTTCTTACCCTTAGATTTTTAGAATTTCTTGCCAGTTTACTTATATACATTGTATTCTGCTTTAAGAAAACTAAACTAGTTTCTTCTTATGATTTATTTATATACAAGGTATTCTGTTAAAAGAAACCAAACTGCCTTCTTAGAAACCTTTGTGGTTTTCTATAATTTACTTACATACATGATATTTTGCTAAAAGGAAACCGAACTGATTTTTAGGAAATTTTTATAGTTTTTTATAATTTACTTATGTACACGACAAACTGTTAAAAGGAAATCAAGTTAGTTTCTAGGAAACCTTTGTGGTTTCCGGTGATTTACTTATGTATATAGCAATCTACTAAAATAAAACCAAATTGGTTTCTAAGAAACCTTGTTAGTTTCCTGTGATGGCATTCTACTAAAAGGAAATTAAACTGGTTTCCAAGAAACTTTTATGTTTTTTTGTAAAAAAAAAAAAAAGGATGGCTTATTTACTGAAATGCCACTGTATTTTCTACGTCCTAAAATACTTAGAAAAATATCTTGAAAAATCGTCCGGAATTTTTATTATTTTCGAAAGGTCATAAATTTGGTAATATTTTTGAAAAATGGGTATAAGTGTCCAAAGCCCTTATTTTTATGCAAATTTTAGTTTGCCTTGAATTATTTTTCCCAATTAAGGGGAAATGACACTCAGTACGATCTTTTAAAAAATAAGGTCAAAAATACGGTGCAATTAACTTAACTTATTTTTATACGGTGTTATTTTAAACAAATACCAATTTTTTAAAAATCTCTTCCTGTCCTCTCCATCAAACCCAAAATACCACAGCTCAAGACTGATATCCGATTCTAAAACTCCACCATAGCTGCGCTGCGAGAGTCTGCCAAGGCTTACTCAACGGGTTGTTTCGAGGACATTAACTTGTTTTCGACCGAAAGAATCACCTTCGAGAGAGTTGTTGGAGTTTGAATTGAGCTCGATGCTGGTGGGATCATTGGATTCAGTGACAAAGCGTGCAATCTTGCTTGGGAACTCCCCAATGAATATGGACTAAGGATCTACTTCTTCGATTACAATTATACTTGTTATACGATCAGAGGTCCGTATGTGAATTTTTGGGACAATTTTTGGTTATTATTATTTTTATACTTACAGTTTCCCTTTCTTTTGAAGACTTCAGCAAAGTTAAATACTATTCAGGAAGTTAAGACTGTTCATTTTGTTGGTTTAAGAAATGGGCTTGAGTCTGATGTATTTATTTAGAATAATTTAGATCACATATATGGTTGTCGTTATTTTGTTAAGAGTGCACACAAGATGTTTGAGTTAATGCCTCAATTCAAATCCCTAATTTATAGTTAGGTTCAATGTATTTCAACATTAAAAAATATATTTATCTCTATATTTATTTTGATGAGATAAATGTAGCACAACCATTTGTTCGATAAACTAAATTTATTATAAGCTATCATTAATATTAAATTAAATACTATATTATATAATACATGTATATATTACAACCAATCATAGCAAAGAAAAATAATGATAGGATTAATCATATCATAAAAAAATTAGGATTTTTCTAAAAAATTTTAAAATAAAATAGTGATCAGAGATATAGTTAGGTTCAATGTATTACAACATTAAAAAATATATTTATCTCTTTATTTATTTTGATGAGACGAATGTAACACAACTTTTTGACGTTCGATGAACTAAATTTAATATAAGNATAGGACCAATAATATAATGAAAAAAATTAGGAATTTTCTAAAAATTTTAAAAATAGAATAGTGATCAAAGAAGTTATTAGAGTTTTTAACTTCAGGCTTAACATATATATATATATATGACAATTCAAGACGTCTGATGAATTTTCTATGCATTATCTTTCATGATGAGTATAACTTGATGATGTCTATTTGTCGTTAGATGGTTTCAAGGGGAAACCTCAATTTTTCATTGTATTCTAATCCATTATTAGAATAATTTCTATTTGTCAATTGAACCAAACATGATTTTTTTCGGAAAATTTTTAGTAAATTCTAAAAGAATTTATTAATTTTAAATACTGGTTCTAGTTATGATAATGTTGTTACTTAGTTTCTAACTTTTATACTGGTTTGAAGTTTGTATGAATTGAGAATTAAAGGTAAACGTTCAAGAAACTAAACTGATTTCTAGGAAACCTCTTTTGTGATTTCCTGTAATTTACTTACATATATAATATTATGCTAAAAGAAAAACAAACTGGTTTTCAAAAAACCTTTGTGGTTTCCTGTAATTTACTTACATATAGGACATTCTACTACATATAAACTAAACTAGATTCCTAAAATCCTTTTGGTATATATTTTTCTTTTTTGGCCTATGTTTTTGATCTATAATGATTGTTTCTTTTTGTATTTCTAGTGGAAACTAAACTAGTTAGTTTATAGTTTTGAGTAAAAACCAAATTAGTTTCTCAAGTAAATGTTGAGAAAGCAAGAAACTAAATAATGAGAAACCAAATTAGTTTCTAACTTTTTTATTTTTTTCCTTTGAAGAAAAAATCAGAATGCAAAGAAACCATGTAGTTACTATATGTGACATACTTATTTTTGCTAAGATGATTACCGATAGTAACTAAGTGGGGGGAAAAAAAGAAAAAAAAATATCTAACTTATCTAAAAAAAATAAATGAAAAATAAGTTATTACTTCTAAAAAAATTATAAAAAAAATTATGCTAAAATAACAAAGAAAAAAAGGAAAATGCAAAGTTAAAACTTAAAAGAAAAAAAGGTAAAAAATTGTAGATAAGTGCAATAACTGTGACTTGAACCTTGTGTCCCTAATGTGGAAACAAGTAGGAGCCACCACATGGCCAAATATGGCTTGGTTCAATTATGAACGCCTTGTTCTTACAAATATCTGTTTGTTAAAATTAAACATCATATTTACAGAAATGCCACCGTTCTTTTTGAGCTGAAAGTATTTACAAAAATGCCAAAACCTTGTATGAGCTTAGGTCGTACGGGAAACTAATTCTTTGGGCTGGGTCGTATAAATGGTATTATTTTTTAAAACTTAAGTATTTTTGTCCTAATTCCTAAAAAAAATTAATTAAATCCCGGATTTTGAAAATTTTAAAAATCTTGGATTTTAATTAGAAAAATATTATTTTTAAAATTATTTAGGAAAATAATACTTTTTATTAATCGATGAGATAGTTGAAGTTACCAATCAAGTTATCGCAGGTAACTTGATTGGTTAACCTAAGTAACTCAATTGATTACCTTAAGTATCATTGAAAAATACTAATTTTAAAAGATTAAAAAGGTACTTGTCTAAATCTTTATAAAAAATATTACTTTTCTAAAATACCTTTTAAAAGGTGATATTTTTCTAAATTAATTCAGAATTATTAAAAAAGTTTGGCCATTGGGATTTTTCAATTTTTGGCATTTTGTACTGGAATTTTGAAAGAAGTCCCAAAACTGTACTCCATGACGTCATTTTTTAAAAGAATACAAAATATATATATATATTGATTCCACGAGCTATACGTTACTTAGAAAATAGGTAGATTTTCCTAAATAATTTGAAATTGTAAAAGAAATGGATAACTAGCTGTAGAAATAATTTGAAATTATCATTTTTAATTGGGTCAAACATAGCCATGAATAGGGAGAAAATAAAAAATATCCATTAAAAGGTCACCATATATATATAAGGCACCAATGGTTTTTTTTTTTCTTTTACTTATATTGTTTTGACAATTAAAATTGGTCACACACGTCTTCTTATGATAAAATGAGAAGAGAGAGAAAAAATATTAAATAATATGCATTTATTTTTGTTATTATTTTCTTCCACTACTCAAATTATAGTAGATATTAGATCATTATAATCTAATGGCTAAAAAATAAATTACTTATCGATAGGTAAAAAAATTACCTATTGCATTAGGAACTATATATATTAGTCACCAGGACTAAGATATAGTCCCTTTTATGGGCTTCTCCTTTACGTGTCTTACTAATTACGAGGACTAATTTTATTAATCGTCATTAGAAAAATATGTCCTCATATTAGCAAAACTTGTAACAGAACTGATCCGGGAGAGGACCGTATCCAAAATCTTTGCCACTATATATATATGGTTCCTAATCTAATATGTTTTTTCTTTTTTTTTACTTATTTATAGAATTTATTTTTAACCGTCGGATTATTACTTTAACAGTTATTATAATTTAAGTAGTGAAAAAAATAATAATAAAAATAAATACTCATTATTTAATATTTTCTCTCTCTTTTTTTAGTATGAAAAGAGGTAGTGACTAGTTTTAACAACACTTATAGATAGGTAAAAAAAATAAAAAATACACACTGAATTGGTGCCCTGTATATATATATATATATATACATATAAGCCACTCGGAAGTGATTGAATCATCACGATTCACGCGGTAAATGTTTATTTTGGATTTATTCTTCAAGGATATAAAACCACAAGGCGCTGAAAGTCAAAAGTGACGTACAGCTTGTTACATAATCCAGTAATGACGACACTAGCTGCATAGTTGCATACAACAAAACATAAAAGGAAGAAACATACAGAAACTTGGAGAGAAACAAGTCAGAGTAAATGTAACAGTAACAAATTTTCAAGACAAAGAGATATATCTTCATGAGACTGTAAATCAAGCTCCAAACTTGGATTTTATGAGGTTGACAACATCATCTCCCACTTGGAAGGCTTTAGTCAACACTTGATTTGGAATTGCTGGTGTAGTAGCGAAGAGAGTGGGCACCAGAGCAACCCCAGGCAGTTGACTATTAAAGGCAACCAAGAAAAGTCCCTTTTCTTCTCCAACATTTAGCTGGAAGTGAACTAGTCCCCTTGGAATGACAAACATCTGCCCGGCAGTCAAAACCTTGGAGTAGAAAACATCGTCAGTCGTGACGAACCCCACAAGGAGCTTCCCTTTGATGACAACGCCAGACTCTGTTGCACGAGGATGCGAGTGGGGAGGATTCAGACCACCCAGTGCCAAGTCAACTCTGATCATGGAAAGCCCGAGGGTGTTTAGTCCAGGAAATGTCTGGACATCCGCTGAGGCGATATCGATTCCAAAGACGTTACTTGTGTTACCTTCTTTGCTCAGTCCATCGAAGAAGAAATCTTCTGAAGTTACCTGTGATTTGGGTTTGCATGGATAGCCATTAACAGAGAGAGTGGCATTGAGATCTGCCACACAGAAGTCCTGCAGAGGATCAGGGTCGGCTGAATGGGAAGGGAAAGGTGTAAACACTAAGACTAGCAGGCAAAATAGAAGTTGATAGGCTGAGCTTGATGAGCTAACCATGGCTGCTCAATGTTTTTTTTTTTTTTTTCTCGTCTTCTTCAATAAACTAAGGCTTGATTGAAGATACTGTTGTGGTTTATGATTTTGACGATGTTGGTATTTATACTTGTCTTTTCTCGGGCTAAACTTGACAAGGTCAAAATTATTAAAATACTTTCTTTACATCGTCGGCGGCCTTGACATTTTCCTAACAAGTAACATAACAGGAATGATATTTTTGCACTTAAATAAGCGCAATCTTGTGGACTATCCCATATATAATTGTGGCTTAGCAATCAAGAAATCCCGTTTGTGAATTCAAAAAGGAAAACAGCACCATACATAAAATAAGCGCAATGTTGCACGACAATTAATAGAGGTAAAGAACCCAAGTATAAATTTAATATCGTAGGCCCATTACAACCAGAGTGGCGTGTCAATTATCTTATTAGATAATTATAATAATACCATAAGTGAAGCCCGGAACTTAATTTACACCAATAGCAGCGCCTCATAGCAATGCTGTTTCAATTAGTATGAGACCCATGCTAAGTACCAAAGTACCCTTTAATATTTTTCAAAAAATAAAGAAGAGGAGAGTAAAGGAGATTTGAAGAACCTTAAAGAAAAAAAATACAGTGTTAGGCCAAACTGTCTCGTGTAAAAAGAATTACTATGAGGTACTATTGGTGCTTAGCACTAGATCTAATATTAGAGATGTGAGACCCATATAAAAAAAATTTAATGCGTCCAACACTTCCATTAGGTCGTATGTATGTGTGAAGTTAAGCACCATATATGCTTTTTAAAATTTTCTCATATCATATATATGGTGCAAAAGAATGGGTATCCCAAGCATACAACTCCTTAGCAAAACATTTGTTTTGAGTCTAAAGTTGGTGATTCGTGAACCTTAAACCTCTACACTAAAAATAGAGTTAAGTTACGCTAAGTTTGGGACTACTTTGAAGAATTTTAGGGTTTTATTGTAGATAATGTTAACTCTAATGTTAAGTAATATGGGTAAGGTTTCAATGGAAATTTTTATTTTTTCTCTATGATGATTACTCTAATTTAGACTATTCGATTTTGATCTGATGATTATAATAATGTTAGTAATTTTACTTTAAAAAAAATCTAATTAATATTTATGACTTAGCTCAGTTGGTCCAAGACTTGAGGGATGTGTGTGTAAGTTTGGGGGATCAGGGGTTCAAGCCTAGGTAGAGTGTGTGTGTTGTTTTCCTTTAAATTTGTAGTAAATAGTGGTCATTAGTTAAGTCCACTTTTTAAAAAATAAAAAATAAAAAGATGGGTAACATTTTTTCTAAAAAAAAAAAAAAATGGATAACATTTTTGTGACCTGATCAGTTGGACAATTTTTTTTTTCTCAATCCTTTTTTTATTGTTTTATTGTTTTTTTTTTTTTCATTCTATAGTGATTTCTTGAATTTTTATTCTCATTCTCTTTCATTCCTTACCTCTCATAGTTGCTATAACTTATTATAAACAAGTATTTTTTTTCTTTTTAAAATTCTTTTCTTATAAGCTCTTTTTTTTTCCCTAGGTAAAGTAGTTAATTAAAACTAATTTCCATTAACTAAAATAGTGTATAATTTATCTAATCATATAAATTCTCTCTCTCTTCTTTCTTTTTTTCCCGATTTCACGTGTTAGATTTTTTGTTTTTTTNTATTTTCCTAGTTAATGACTTTCCAATTCTATAGTCTATAGGCATATTAAATTCTGTCGATATTTACTTATGTATATATATATGAACTTTGACATGTTTCTAAAATAATCTTAGGCGTGTATATGTACGAAACTTTGATTCTTTATTATAATCTTAGTCGTATACGAAACTTTGAAAGTTTGACTCTTTTTTATAATCTTAGTCGTATAATATATAAATATATGAAACTTTGATTATTTTTTTTGGGCGCGTCTACAGTAAGGCGTCCCTACGTAGGACCCTGTCTATACACCGTTTGATGGGAATCTGTGTATAAACAGATTCTCCACAGATTCCCATCAAACGGTGTATAAAGGGGACCTACGTAGGGGTGCCCCTACTGTAGCCCTCCCCACTTTTTTTATAATCTTAGTCATACTTTTTTTTATAAAAAAAAAAAAATTTAACAGATGACCTTTACTTATTACAAAAAAATAAAATAATACAATAAAATAACTCACACCATGGAAGTCGAACTCCCCTCATGATACACAATCCCCACTCCATCTATTAAGCTAGTCCAATGGGCTTAATCCTAGTTAGGGTGTATATATATATGGATAATGTTAGATGTGCTACAGGTTGTACCATATTTTTAATACCAACACATATGTCATTTGAGTTTGCACTATTTAATTAGTATATTAAAACTTACTGTAAATAAGTTAATCATATTCACCAATTGAATAATATCAACTCACATGCCACATGTGTTGGTATAAAAATTTGGTAAAAATTTTGGTACATATAGCATTATTGTATATATATATATATATATATATATATATATATATATATATATATATATATATATATATATATATATATATATATATATATATATGAAAATACAAAAGAGTTTGCTTTGATTTCATTATTATAATTTAAACCTATAGTAATATTAATACTTTTTATCAAAACAATTTCCTTAGAAAAACCATTCCAAATTATTTTCCTCAAAGAGTTATTCCAACAAGTTATTCATACCTTAATGGAAATTAGAATGAAGAGAATTTCTAAAAGAATTATACTGAAATGGTTGTAGTTAAAAATAACTTATATTTTAAGTCATTTTCAACTTAATCAAAATACCTATCTATAGGTTAAAAACAAAATTTCCATTAAACTTCTCTCTTTGAGTAAAATATATAATGCATATAAAGTCGTCCTCTTTTGACTCGTCATATCCAATTTCCTCTATGTGGTTCCCGACACTTCTTCCACAAATGGCAACTTTTACCAGGTATTCTTTTCCTTCTTTCCTTCGCAAGATTAATATATACAAGCTTTACCAAATATTCCTTTCCTTCTTTCCTTCCCCAGATGAATATATACAAACAAAGGCGACAGTATTGGGAATTTTGAGCTGCATTCTATCTAGAGTTAATTGTCGTGTAAAAATTGCTTTGCTCCACTTTCATTTTAATTTGTATGTACATTAGAAAAAGTTGCGTTTAATGGCTGCTATATATATATATATATATAAAGTTATGTGAGATCGAATATTATAATTTTTAGATAACAAATTGACAAATGTAAGTGAAAAGTTATCAGAAGCATAAGTTTTAAACCGATTTGAAAAATTAAGAGGTATATTTACATTATAAGGTCGGAAAATGTATTTTGTTAAAAGATACATATAGGAGGTTTTTGTTATTTTCACTAAGAAATAATATCATACAAAAATGTTCGAATCTCCTGGTAGTGAGAGAAGATGGCAAGCCAAATGCGTCGATTCCAAACATACCAAATATGCAAATACAGCGAACCAAATGCGTCGATTCTGAACATTCTGAATTTTCCAATCATTTCTGATATGGTACTACTATTTTCTACCGTAGAGGATATCCAGATGATTTTGTGAATTTTCTGTTCTTAGAAGTAGTTGAAATTATGGTGTGGTGATCCGACAAGCCTCTAACACCCCACTTTATTCCATACAAGTTATAGGGCTTTCTGTTCCGATCCGAGACCGGAGTCAATAGTAGAATGTGTATTTCATAAAAAGAAAATACAAAAATTTTAATTTAAAAGTTTCAAAAATTTATAAGTATTTGTAATGGCCTCTAGATAATATTTAAGTAAAAGTAAACCGAACATTAAATGCATCATCTTTTAAACGTAGATTGGAATAATAATAATTATTCAAAATTCTACATCGAAATATTCATCATACATCAATAGTAGACGTAATTTATACAGACTATGTCTAATCTTGAAATAAAGTTTACATAACCATAAATAAAATTCTAATTCCTACTTAAGTACAACACCCACAAATCTAGCTAGTAGGAATTACCAAAGTAAAATAAATACTAATAAGCTTCAAAAGTCACCAGTTATATCTCCTTATCTAAGTCACACTGAATACTATCTAAGGGGAAGGAAGAGGGGTGAGCTAACGCTCAGTAAAGAAATGATCACGAGGTTTTATGATAAACAATGTATTAATTTTCACAAATTCATGCATAGTTAGTTTCCTCATTCCAAACATTTCAAAAATACTAATTTCTCAAACAGATATATCAAAATTCATATTCACAAAACTCATATCAGAACATATTCTAAAAACACAGTACATACCATCCAAGTCTATCATAAATGTACTAACTATTTCCTAATTCTCTAATGTCTAGGTTCTTGACATATGTGAGTTCGCTATCATCTATAAGATGAACGTGAGTTATTCTAGTATTCTATAGGACACCATAATTCTGACAGCCTTGTGAGACAATACGCAATGCAAATGTGTGACATGATGTGAATATATACATTTTGTGATCGAATCAATAAATCAACTATGCAGCGATTTTTATTCATTCAAAATCACGAATTTAAATCAAATCACACTTTCATAATATTTAAATTACGAAATTTAATTTAATCAAAATCAATTCAAAACATTAATGATAAACCAATTTAAAAGCACGTGATCGAGTCCCTATCTCAATTGAGTGTAATAATCCTCTATAAAAGTTTGTATAAATTTCTGTGAGTCGTTCGAAAGTCCATTGGGCAAATCTATGACCAAACAGCTTGCTTCAGAAAATTACTTTTCTAACGGAGTCTCAAATGGGAAAATAGACGTCATCACTGAATTCCTAGTGTCCAAAATGGCTAGGTTAGACATTTAATTTAATCGATTTAGGTTCTAGGACGAAACCCAATCTACGGCACGCAAAACGAGACCATTCATCGTGTCTCGAAATTCGTACCACCTCGAAACATATCGATATTATATATCAAAATTCATCTCTCGACCTCAATAAATCTGATTCGAGGTCGAAACTTCATTTCAAGGCTCCGAATATTAAATGGACCTTAAAATCCGAAAGTTACGAAAATATTATTTTCCAAAGTATTTAGAAAACTATCATCTTTTCTGAATTATAAAAATATTACTTTTCAGAAAATATTTCAGAAAATATCAATATGTTAGAACTATTTAGAAAAATATCATTTTTTAATCTCAGCCCGAGGCATTATATCTAGGATTGGCAATTCGTGTCCACGGGTCGTGTTCGTATCGTATCGATGTACATATATAACAGGTAAATGCTCAACTCGAATACAATCTGTTTAATAAATGGGTTAGGAATTATGACACGAAGACGACTTGTTTATAAACAAATTGACATGACACGAACCGTGTAACGTACTTACTAAATAATTTATATTGACATGTGATACATGACCCGCGACCTGACACGACCCATTTAATAAAAGGCTTTACAAAATTATGATCAAATTTTGGGCCCAATTTATGTAAATATCCCTTTTATCAAATGTTATAGTAAACATATCAAGTATTAAATTTTATATACCAAGTATAAAAAATTATAATCCAGTACATTTTAGTATTGTAACTGAAATTAATAGATAATATCTACTAAGTGTAAAAATATATATAGCTAGACATTTAGCTATAAAATTTAAAAAGTGGACATCTACTTAAATAAATTTAAAATATTGATCATCCATCTAAATTTCTCTTTAAAATAAATGAGTCAGAATTATGACATGAACACAGCCCGTTTATAAACGAGTTGACACGACACGACATGACCCATTTACTAAATAAGTCATTTTGGTACTGGGGGATTTAACCTGAACACGACCCATTAATTAAACGGGTTAATATCTCCAACCCGAACACGATAAAGCTAAACCTAAACTCGTTAATTTTGTGAGGATTCGAGTCATGTTGTTATGTCGTGTCACAGATTGCCAACCTTACTTATACCGTACTTTTGGCCTAATTCTTTACAAGATTACAAAAATACCATTTTCTAGAAAGTATTTGTATAAATACCAATATTCTAGAAATATTTATAAAAATATTACTTCTTGCCATTTTTTATCCATAGGCCCAAAGGCCCAAACGGTTCAATATTTATCATGGTTACAGAAATACCATTTTTATTTCAATTGAGTAATGAATACATCAATTTTTAATTTTATTTATAAAAAAAATAGTATTTTTCTAAACTTGGTCCAATGCTTATTATCTGCCTTATCAGACCCTTGGCCCAACAATAACTCAGATTTCAAAATACCATTTTTCTATTCCGACTTATAAAAATACCAATATTTGTTTTTGAAATTTCTCACAAACCGAGTCTCAATTCCATACAACTCAATTACGCTTTTTTATATCATCTTAACTCACTTAATCTTCTCATAAAATTTCCCAGCCTATAACATATCTTTTCCAAAAATAATTACATAAATCCCATAAATCTTAATATAAAACTACTCAAGGTTACGGCATCTTATTGAGAGTGTTTCCACTCTAGCGAATGGGCGTACAATATTGAGGATGACCAACTGAGTCCAACTGCACCACCGTTTAGAGGTTCCGGTGGTCCGACGGAGGCGACTCATTGAAAATGTTGGGGGATGTTATGCAAATAAACTCCACGATATCGTCCTTAGGTGATGGCTCAAGCGATGGGCATGGGGATAGAGTTTTGTTATCAGTAAATGGTCGAGTGAGGTTCGGCACTGACCTATGAGGCTCACACTCATTGGTGGTAAGAAACGACGATGAACAATTGTATATTCGTCAGGTTTGACCACGGAGGAATATCATTTTCGTGACTCTTACTTGTGGCTACGTGGCTTGATAGATGATGATGGCTAAATGGTAACTTGAAGGAGAAAGAGAGAGGTTGTGTGAGTGGTCTAGTGGTGCTTAGGCCCGAACGAAGAAGAAGATAAAAATGGAGGTGGTGAGTGCTTTGGAGAAAGGTGATGAGGTAAGTGATAGAGAGATAGGAGATGAATAAAAAGAAAGAAAAAGAAAATTATGAGATGAGAAAAAGGGATAAGAGTCAGCGCCGAAGTCGGTTATCGGGGGAGTTGGCGCCGTATGGCTCTTGTCGTGGAAGAATGAACGTGAATAACTCTTCTTCTTCTTTCTCTTTTTTTTTTCCTATATTTTTACACTTTCTATCAAAAACTGCTCAAATTGTCCCTTAACTCTAAATTTTGGCTTTAACAGAATAGGGAGAGCTTTTCCCTATTTATAGGATTCTAGGTTGCAGAGAAAATATTAAATTAAGTATCCTTCCAATATTCTCTAATTAAATTCACCTACCACCTACACACTACTTAATGAGATATTTCTACTCTCTTCTTCAGTTCTATCCTAAAGTACTGGCATAAATAATATATGTTTACACTTATTGGATTCAACCTAATAATAAGTCATAATATGATCTATTATATTACTTGTTTACCCATTTGGATCCTATTAGTTTATGTACTAGTTTTGTAAAAATCAAATTTTAAAAGGGGCATAAGAATAATTTTCACATTAATGGCAATTTGGTAAATTCTATTTTAGGATTGTTTGAACAAAATATTTAAGATGAACTTGGACTCAATCAAGACTAGGTGTGTTTGGTGTAAAAATATAAATGTTTTAATGAAGGGGGGACTAAATTAGAAGAATCTTTTAAAAACTATGGCCAAACTAAAAATTTTAAAAGAAATTCGGTCAAATTAGGGGCTTCCAAGTGTCCCACCAGCAACAGTGCCCTTCAACTCTCTTATATTTGCCTGTGAATCCTTCTTATTCTTCATTGGAATCAAATAAAGAGTTGAAGCTCTACCATGACCATTGCCGGAGCACCGCCCTGCTGGTTCGCCATCTTCCCTAACCGTCGATGAAGCTACTACCATCAGTCCCATCGTGATCCGTTGACATATGTCGGAGCTAGGAGCCTCCTAAACTTCTGCCCACAGCTCGGATTTTCAACTGTTGGAGCTCTGTCCGACGTTGTCTCATCACACCTTTGGCACGTTCAGCTTCATCTCACTGTCGCCGTCGTTTCTTGACCGGTCTCGGCCGTCAGCTTGCGGCTAGTAAGAATTTCATAGTTTTGGCCATTTCTCAATTAAATTGTGGCATTTTTATAATTATTTTGTAAAATATTTGTTTTGCCTGAAATAATTATATGGTGTTATAGAGGACGAAAAATCATGAATCAATATAGTTATTAGGCATTGAAATGACACGTTAATTTTTGAATTGAAAAAGTGGACTTTTTCAAATAAATTCAAAAAACGGACATTTTTGTAATTCTCGGATTTTAAACCTGTTTAAGGTTGAGGACCTCAAAACTAAATCCTGACTTTGAATTTGGACTCAATGAGGTTAATAAGTGAAATTTGATATAAAATATGACTATAGTTCGATGTAGTACGAAAATCGAGGCACGATGCTTGTGACTAGTATCATTTTGCATGTTACAGGACCTTAATTTGACGAATTATATGTCTAACCTAGCATTTTTTGGTGCTAAAAATCCAGTAGCGACCTTTGTTTATCAATCTGAGGCTTCGTTGGAAAAGTCACTTTTTAAAATGAGCTTACTGAGATCCCGAAACGACCATCCAAGCACCCAAGTAACCAACGGGAGATTTTTCGAGTATTGTTAGCTTAGTATAGCTATCATCTCGAGGTAGGGGTTTGATTACCTTGTTTTATATCTGTTTTGATTTATAATTACATTAAAACTGATTTATGAAAAATCATGATTTTATGATGGCTTGACAAATTATTGAAATATATTGGATTATATTAAGATTAGACTGTGAGAATTTTTATACATATTAAATTATGATTATAGGGTAAAACAGCAGTGTGCTGCCCATATTATAATAAATCCCAGAATAATGCCAAATTAGAATTTAAAGCATGATTTGATTGATTCCTAGATATATGGTTATTGTGAACTGTTACATACTGTACATATCATAGGATCATACACTTGAGTTCCATTATTTTATCGCGATAGTTTAGATCGCTGGCAAATTGTTGTAGTCCTAGGTGAGAAACCTAGGCCCCTATATAGGTTTTGCTTACACACCTTCAAGCAGTGTCAGGATGTTGAGTATCTCTGCTACAAAGGTATTACAGTGCCGTGATGAGAGGATGAGAGCTCACTTATATACCTGGTTGACGTATGATATGTATAATTATGTAGATTTAGTTTTGGTTTTGAATATATGACTATTCTGGATTTCAATTATTTATAAACTTGATTTATAAATGGATTTGAAAGGTACTAACCATATAAGTTTAGAAAATTGTATTCATTCAAAAAGGTAATTGAATTCCTACTAAGTATGTGAATGCTCACTCCTTATTTTTCTCCTCTCAGGTAGTACTCAGAGTGACCTTGGGAACTTAAGAGCATAATAATGATGAGTTTGTTACCATTTTAAATAATTCGTAACTATGTAAAATAGTACAGTTTAAATTTCTTAGCTTGTATTGATATTTAAGGGCCCGTATCACGGACTCGGTCTGTAAAACTATTATGCCTGGATTGTGAGAATATTGATAATGATGCTTAATTTTATTTTATAAATTTTATTTTTAATTTACGCCTAACGGTGATCGCAAAACTGTGAGAATTTACTTTTAAAACTTTTTTTATAAACTTTTCAAAAACAACTATTGAATTTCCACTTGTGAAATTTCCTTACTGCTACTAGTTCGGGATTCGGGTTGTGATAAGTTTGGCACCTTATAATCTTGCGGAATATAATGAACAATATTTTTCTTTATATTTTAGTTTTATTTTTAGCTATTATGATAGCTTATTTTTACATTGTATAATCGGGCATCAAGTCTGTTTTGACATTCTTCATCAGAAGCAACTGAAGACATCATTATCTTGATTCAATGTCTCATGTGTTATGTCAGGTGTTCTTCATGTTTAGTCTAAATGAGTTGTTAAGAGTTATAAAGATCATTGCATTAAGTGTTTACTCTCACAAAACATGCATGTTTAGTCTATCTTTGTGAAAGTCTTGATATTCACAGTTTCAACTAGTGTATTTTTATCTATGAGTTTGTCTCATCAATTCTCTAACTTGTTGAGTCAAGATGGCACCTTTAGATTTGATTTTGTCTGTCTCATCAATGTAACAGATTTTTTTGCCAAAGTAATACCTTTGGATTTGACTTTGTGATAGATTGTTTTATCAAGATGGCACCTTTAAATATGAGTTTCTATGTCTCATCTTTATCAGTAATTATTTAGACATTGCATTTGTCACTTGTCCTTTTATAAGGTGAATCACTCTTTACTCTCCTATATAAATAGGAAGCTTCTAGTATGATGGACTATGTCTTTTGTGCATTTTTCATGAGATATTTTCAGAGACTTAGTTGCTCTTGAAGCAAGTAGAATTTTCTTAAGAGTTCTTTTGTATTTAGCTTTAAGTTTCATTTTCTAAAGAGTCAATCATTGAATCTGGTGATTGGTGGTGGTGCTCGATGAGCACAAGAGGAGTCTTGCATTGTGAAGCTGGAGCTGGAAAGCTCATCGTCAGCAGCTGAAGGGATTTCAGCAACGAGTTGAAGAAGCAATTTCCACGAAGGAAATTGAAGCTCAAATTGGCAATAACTAGAAGAGATTTCTAGAATTCATTGCAAGATCTGTATTTGTATTTCTTTTATATTTCTAGTGGATTATTACATAATGGAGTAGGTCCTATGGATATAGGTATAACTTGGTTATGCTAAACCATTATAAAATTTGTGTGTCTCTGTTTTAAGTTTTCTAAGTTTTTGCAACTCTTGAATTGTGAATGAACAATGGAGTAATCTGACTTAACAGATCCATTGGACTATTGTGAGGAATCTTGCCATGTTTATTAACAATGTTTTTTTGATGGAATTATTAACAATTAACTTGCATGCTTAATTTGTTTTGTCATGGAAACTG
>JXTC01000137.1:639255-681850 GCA_002914845.1 Trema orientale | reverse complement strand
CTGTTATAAATTCGGTAAGACGGCATTTCGGGTAGACATAAAATTGTGAGCTAGATTGTGTAATTGTTTTTCTTTTTCTCAGTGAAATGCTTATCAAATCAAATAGTCGGTTTGAGACGTCGACAATGTAGCTGAACCACGTTAAACGATTTATATTCTTAGACGTATGAGTACTTTTGTTACTTGTTTTTGAGTTCGAATCCTACTCTAGGTTTAGAATGAATTTATAAGTAGGTCTAAATTCATTGCACAAAAGATAGGTTTTCGACCCCCAAAATGGCCTTATACAACAAGGACCGAAGTTTGGCGGCCCACATGTCACATATCAGTTAGTGATTTCTATTTCTGATGCTGAAATGAGTTTCTCAATTTATGACCACTCTTATTATTGTAATAGGATAGAAAGTAGAATTCGTCTAATCTCTACATGTATCATCTAACTAGATACTCTGTATTCCATGCTGTATTAGTTACTTATGGAAAATTTGTCGAACTGCGCTGTGAGCAAATTAAGAATGCGCTTTCTTTTGTTTCTCCCATATTTTCTTTCTCATAAGCTTAATGGAGTTTGAGCGTACGAATTTTTCGGTAATGGGCTATTTATAAAACAAAGTCATAACTCAGAACAAAAAAATAAAAAATAAAAAAGTCAGTCTTCACCAAGTAAAACTTGAAAAAATAAAAAAATAAAATAAAGTAAAGAAAAGTAAAACTAATGTCCAAAAAAGTCAAGCCGCGAGAATGAATAGTATCTGATGTTTTTAAACTTATTCAATATCATGCTAGACAAGTCTACGCATACATATAACATCTAATACACACACATATACGTGCGTGTGAGTGTGTGTGTCAAATGTGACATAGCTTGTACATTATTCAACAATGACGACGATAGATGAATACAACAATAAAAATGAAGAAAATTAACAGAGACTTTGGGAGAAAATTATTCAGGGAACAACATCCATGTAACAACACAAGTTGAATTTCAAAACAAAGAGATGGATAAATCTTCAGACCGTAAATATAGCGGCAAGCTTGGACTTTATGAGGTTGATAACTTCATCTCCTACTTGGAAGGATTTAGTCAACACTTGATTTGGAACTGGTGGTGTAGTGGCAAAGAGAGATGTGGAGTCCGTAACAACCCCGGGCAATTGACTATTGAAGGCAACCAAGAAAAGTGCCTTTCCTTTTCCAACATTGAGCTGGAAGTGAATAAGTCCCCTGGGTATGATAAACATCTGCCCGGCAGTCAAAACCTTGGAGTACAAAACATTGTCAGTTGTGACGAACCCCACAAGGACCTTCCCTTTGATGACCACGCCAGACTCTGTTGCACGAGGATGCGTGTGGGGAAGATTCAGACCACCCGGTGCCAAGTCAGCTCTGGCCATGGAAATTCCCTGAGTGTTGAGCCCAGGAAACGTCTGGACATCCGCTCTGATCACACCGAGTCCAAACACGTTACTTGTGTTACCTTCTTTGCTCATTCCATCGAAGAAGAAATCCTCTGAAGTTACTTGCGAGGCGGGTTTGCATGGATAGCCATTAACAGAGAAAGTGGCATTAAGATCTGCTACGCAGATGTCCTGTAGAGGATCAGGGTCGGCTGAATGGGAAGGGAAAGGTGTAAACACTAAGACTAGCAGGCAAAACAGAAGTTGATAGGCTGAGCTTGATGAGATAGCCATGGCTTTTCAATTTTATTTTTTTTTTTCTTCTTCAATAAACTTATATGGCTTGATTGAAGATACTACTGTGGTTGTTTAGGAGAGGTTGAAGATCTTGGTATTTATACTTGTTTTTCTCAGGCTAAACTTGACAATGTCAAAATTATTTTTATCATCGGGGAGTGGGTGTTGAAAGCTTCCTTACAAGTAACACGCTAAACTTGACAATGTCGATCAAAATTATTTTCATCGTCTGGGGAGTGGGTTTTGACATTTCCTTACATTTTACAGGCTAAACTTGACAATGTCATTACAAGTAACACAACAAGAATGATATTTTTGTTTATTCGAGACATAATAATGTCAACAAGATATAAATAAAGAATTCTATCATTTGGCATTTTCTTCACAGAGTCACGCGGAAATTCCCCAAATAGCAACTTTACCAAGTATTCTTTCACTTCTTCCCTTCCCCAGATTAATGCATACAAAGAAAAGTGAGTACATAATAATTGGGAATTACGAGTTGCGTTCTAGATCTATCTAGAGTTTATTGTCGTGTTAAAATCGCTTTGCTCTGCACTTTCATTTTTTAATTTGTGCATATTGAAAAAAGTAGCGTTTAATGGCTGCTATATATATTTTTTAATTGTGTGAGAGACTATGTTTTCTATTATTTATTACGACTAACATGAATCATGTTCTAATATGTATTCCCAAGATAATACGAAGTATTCAACGAATGTTAATTTACAAATACGTAGAAATAAACATAACTTTTTATGTTTTTTTTTTTGGTAAATTTAAATAATATAAATACTCACGACACCACAAATATCATCTTATCTTATCTTCGTCTATTTACATATAATTAAAAGAAAACGTTATAAAATGATCTTATATTTTTTTTTTCACTAAAATCCTTGTATTTCAAAAAATATGAGATTTTATTTATAGTTTTTTTTTATAAAAAAAAAACTTTGTAATTTAACTATTTTTGAAATCCGACCTTCTCAAGTAAACTAAATTGGAAAAATTAATAAAAATAACCAAATTACCCTTAGTAGATGGTAACTTTAGATTTAGTTTATATTTTTATTTTGTGTTTTGATACCTTAAGAGTTTCTAGGAAACTGTTTTATGACTTATGATGAGGTCATCGAAATATTGTTTTCAAAATTAATATATAAAATTTTTTTAAATCTACCCTTCACTAAGGCTAATTTTGTTATTTTTCAACAAGTTCCTAGTTTTAATGATACAAAGAATTTCAAAAAGAATCAAATTACAAGGCTTTTTGTAATAAAAAATTAACTTAAAGAAGTTTTCTCATATTTCTTAAAACACAGGGGGGTTTCATAAAAGGAATTATGAAATACAAGGTTATTTTACAATATTTTTCTCTATAATTAATTACGATATAATCATCACGTTCGAATATTGATTATATTAAATAAAAAAATTATTTATATGATCACTCAACTAAAAGATTAAAGATTGGGATATCAAAATTCTGTACTAAAAACTTACATCAGTAATGTGGCATTATTTTTAGGTGCAAAAATTTAAATGATATAGTCCTCCTTTCAAAAAAGATGTGGTTGAAATGATTATCAGCTCATGTGGTGTAAGTTTTAAGTATAAGATATTAATGTCCCTAATATTACTCTCAATCAAATAGGAACATATTAAATCCATTTTGAAAGCATTTATGACAATCATACCATGCATGCAAGATTATTGTATTAAAATGCACTCCGAATAAAATATAATATAATTGTTCTAATAGGTCAGTTAGTACCAGCTAAGTTTATAAATTTTTCTTAAAGTAAAGGTCTTGGGTTCAAGTAGAACTGGGGATACGAAGAAATTCTTGAGGGTTACGGGACATAACATAGAAAATGGATCAAATAGAAACCATAATGTAACATTAAAGTGACGAAAACAAGAAGATAAAACTTAAATACATTATAACCAACAATTGATCCCTTCCTCTCTTCAGAGTTTAATAATCTTGAAAAACCTTCAGGACATATAAGAAATAAATAAAGAAATAAAGGATCGCCTTGTCACAAACCATGCTGGGGAAACACAGAACCTCGAGGTTGACCATTTATCATAAATGAGAAAGAAACTGATCGTATGCATCTCATAATTAGTTCAATCTATAACGTAGCAAATCTCATTTTGAGCACAACCTTTTCTAAAAAATGTCATTCAATACAGTCATAAGCCTTAGATATATCTAACTTCATTGTAACAATCCCTACTTTTCCAATAGTCTAATGCATTGAATTAGCTCAAAATCTACTAAAACATTATTAGTGATTGACCGATTTGGTACAAAAGCACTTCGATTCGCAGAACTCACTTCGGGCAACAAAGTCTTGAACCGATTTATAATAACTTTGGTGACAATTTTATACAAAATATTGCATAAACTGATCGATAGATAATCACCCATGGAGAGAGAGATGATTTGATCTTTGGTATCAAAGTGACCAGAGTAGAGTTGATACTATAGATATCACCATTATTGTTTAAGATATCCAATACAACACGTGTAAGCATCAGTCCTACCGTATACCATTTCTATTGATAGAACATGGAAGACATTCCATCTTACCATGGACTTCTGTCCAGTCCCATGGACTGAACTGCAGCCTAAACATCATCAACTACAAAAGGGTGAATCAGTTTGGAGTTCATGGCATCAGTAATTGAAGGGTCAATAATGGCAAGCACTTGCTCCAAAATTTTATTGTTCTCTCCAACTGAAGTGAAAATATTTTGAAAATAATCAACAATCACATTCTCGATGTCTCTATCCTTATTCGCTGTAGCACTATGTTTATCTTGAATTTTCTTTATTTTGTTTGCTTTTCTACGTTTATTGGCTTTTGAATAGAAATTTTTGGTATTTGCATCCCTAGTATTCAAGATACTCTAGATTAATGTTGCTTTCCAATATATTTCCTTACAGTGTAGTAACTCATCCAAAATTTTCTCTTGCTGCGCTAAAATAGAATAATGTTCTATACTTGTGTCATCCTCCTCATTAAGTTGTTGTACCCTTTTTCTGATATTTATACACTTTAGCCTTCAGACCTCCAAACTTAGTTTGACTCCATTTAGTAAGAGACAATGCATAACTAGAGATATTTTTTAGCACCGTATAAGAGGTATATTTTTGCATTATACAGTCAGAAACTATACTTTATGATGCGATGCAACTAGAGTGGAATTATAGGGCTCTAAGAGATACCCAAAGGCCCAAAGGAGTATAGTTACTTTCTTGGGTGGAAATGGCCTCCTGAGCAAAACATTGGCTTTATCTAATGCCCGGTGTGATTTTAGCCAAATTTCATTGTTTCGGAGTCAAAACGGCACTTTTTTTAACCGACAAAATTTAGGTTATTTTTACAATTTTTTAATATTTCAGGATTTGTTTGTAATTTCCTTTGTGTTTTTTGCTAAGGTTTCGCTTTTTTTTTTTCCCTTTAGGACAATTGTAAGCCTTCAGTAGAGGTAGACTCGTTGAATACAATATTTGAGAGTTTTTTTCCTCATTTTTTGTCAATTTTCTCGGTATTCTTGTGAATCAATGAGTGATTCACCGTGTTTCTTTTCTGTTCATCACTTATGCTGCATCACTTTGTTAGAACATATATAGGAGGTTTTAGTTGTTTTCATTAAAATACAATATCGTACAAAAAATGTCCGAATCTCCCAATAGGAGAGGATGGCAAGTCAAAATGCGTCGATTCATAACATACCAGTATGCAAAGACGGTGAACCGAATGCGTCGATCCTGAACATTCTGAATTTCCCAATCATTTGTGAGACGATATTAATTATTTTCGACCGTATAGGAGATCACGATTAATTAATTTTGTGGATTTTCTGTTCATAATTGTTGACATTATGGTGTGGTGGTCTGAAACCCCAGTTTATTGTTCCATTCGAGCTATAGAGCTTTCTATCAAAAACTGCTCAACTTATCCCTTAACTCCAAATTTTGGCTTTAACGAAATGGGGAGAGCTCTTCCCTATTTATAGGACTCAGTTTCTGGAGAAAATATTAAATTACGTATCCTTCATATATTCTCTAATTAAATTCGCCTACCACCAACATACTACTTAATGAGATATTTTTACTCTCCTTCAGTTCTATCTGAAGTACTGACATACATAATATACGTTTACATGGATTCAGCCTAATAGTAAGTCATAATATCTGTTATTCTACTAATTGTTTACCCATTTGGATATCCATTGGACTCTTGTGAGGAATCTTACCAAGTTTATTAAAAATCAACAAGCATGCATGCTTAATTTGTTCCGTTATGGATATTGGAAAGATAATTTGTTTAGACTCGTTATCTTGCCATGTTTAATAACGTGTTCTTCGTTCTGTAGTGAAACATGAACTTGTTCTAGGCTTATAAGCTTCTATAATTCTTTTTGGCTTCGTTGTTATGCAGGATAGGATAAGATAAAATTGGATTATTTTAAAGGATTGGATTGGATTGGATAGAATAGGATAGGATAAGATGGAATTATAGTCCAATCCTATCCTATGTTTGGTATGCTACTTTTTGTTAAGATAGGTGTGTTTCATTTTAGGTAAATAACGAATTTTGAAGTTTGATTATTTACAAAAATATCACTTTTAAAAATTAATTTAGAAATGTACCATTTTTGGAAATCAATTTTATAAAAATATCATTTTCAAAAACTTATTTCCAAAGAACCACTTTTTAAAAAAATATTTTGAAAAATACAACTTTTAACAAAATATTTTGAAAACTACCACTTTTTAAACTTATTTTTGGAAAATAACATTTTTTATAAAATTATTAGCAAAAATACGACATAAAAAATATTTTAAAAAATACTATTTCTGGTTTTACTACTTTTAAAAGTTAATTTCGAAAGTATCATTTATTACTACTTCAAAAACATTCTATTATTTTTTATCAAATTCATAATCCCTTCTAATCCCAAATTCTCAAGAGGATAAGATTATCCCTTTCTAAGGGGATTATTTTTGCAGTGGATTATTTTAATCCAATCCAATCTCTCTCATATACATGCACCAAACATTGGATTAATTTAATCCAATCTAATCTCATCTTTATCTTACATTACAAACGTGGCCTTTTAAGTATTGGAATAAAATTTATTCAAACGATTTGCTCTGCAGCTTGATATTTTTACCTGATAAAGTACTGGGCCTCAACTTGCACTACTGGCGTTTGATGCTACAAGATTGTGATTTGGCTCACAAGCACCAAGGTAGATTACGCTGATCAAGGCTCACAACCCGAATGGCCGCATATGCAGGTTGGTGCAAAAGACAAACATTACAAGGGAACCATTCCTGAGTTCATCTTCCTTGTTCTGTAGGGCACCTATATGGTTTAATTGTAATAACACCCCCAAAAATCAGAGACTATGTTTAATCGGTGGGTTAAATATGGATTAAGTCATAGAAATATACTCCGTAGCCGTGTGTTTCATAAGTCCTATAGTAGAAATAGAAGGTTTAGCTATTGTTTCTCTACACGTAGGAACATATATGGGCAGCCGTCAAACATACTATGTGAGTATAAGGAAATATTAAGAGGGAGAAAGAGAACTAGAGAGAGAGTGAAAATAATTGATCTGTTGTAAAACTTGGAGAGAGGGCACCTCGGGTAGACGAAAAATTATGAGCTAGAGTGTGCAATTATTTTTTCTTTAAATGCTTATCAATAATCTCCTGGGGACCTAGGCAATTCGGCCTAACCACGTTAAACAATTTGTGCTCTTAAGCGTGTGAATATTTTCTTTACTCGTTTCTGTGTTCTAATCCTACTCTAAAGGTTGAGAATGAATTTATAAGTGTGTCTAAATTCATCACTAAAGATAGGTTTTCGACCCCCAAAATGGCCTTATACAACAAGGACCGAAGTTTGGCGCCCCACATGCTCACATATCAGTTAGTGATTTCTATTTCTGATGCTGAAATGTGTTTCTCAAGTTATGACCACTCTTATTATTGGAATAGGATAGAAAGTAGAATTCATCCTCTGCATGTATCATCTAATTAACTAGATACTCTGTACTCCGTGTTGTATTAGTTATCTATAGAAAATTTGTTGAACTGTGCTGTGAGCAAATTAAGATTGTCCTTTTTTTTGTTTCTCCCAGATTTTATTTTTCTCATAAGCGTAATGGTGTTTGAGTATATGAACTTTTCGGCGACGGGCAATTTATAAAACTAAGAAAAAATCGGAAGTCTTCAACAAGTAACACTATTTCTTTATGAGTACAAAAAAGTCGAGCCGCAAGAATGACTAGTATCTGATGCTTTTAAACTCATTCAATATCAAGCTAGACAATTCATACGCGTAAATATATAACAGATAACTTTTAAACTCATTCAATACCATGCTAGACAAGTCATATACGTTTGTATATATCTATATACACACATATAAATATATGTAATAGCCACTCGGATGTCATTGAATCAACATGGGGTTAATGTTTCTTTTCAATTTATTCTTTAAGGATATAAAAGCACAAGGCTGAAGTCAAAAGTGACATAGCTTGTACATAATCCATAGTGACTACTATAGATGCATAATTACATACAACAAAGCGTAAAAGGAAGAAAGATACAGAGATTTGGGAGAAACAATTCAGGGAATATGTAACAACACAAGTTTTCAAAACAAAGAGATACATCTTCAGACTGTAAATCAAGCACCGAACTTTGATTTTATGACGTTGATAACTTCATCTCCTACTTGGAAGGCCTTGGTCAACACTTGATTTTGAACTGGTGGTGTTGTAGCAAAGAGAGATGTGGGCACCAGAGCAATCCCAGGCAGTTGACTATTGAAGGCAACCAAGATAAGTGCCTTTCCTGGTCCAACATTTAGCTGGAAGTGAACTAGTCCTCTGGGAATGACAAACATCTGCCCGGCAGTCAAAACCTTGGAGTATAAAACATTGTCAGTTGTGACGAACCCCACAAGGACCTTCCCTTTGATGACCACGCCAGACTCTGTTGCGCGAGGATGCGTGTGGGGAGGATTCACACCACCGGGGGCGAAGTCAGCTCTGTTCATGGAAATCCCGAGAGTGTTGAGTCCAGGAAATGTCTGGACATTCCCTAAGGTCACACCGATTCCAAAGATGTTACTTGTGTTACCTTCTTTGCTCAGTCCATCAAAGAAGAAATCTTCTGAAGTTACTTGTGAGATGGGTTTGCAGGGATAGCCATTAACAGAGAAAGTGGCATTAAGATCCGCTACACAGAAGTCCTGTAGAGGATCAGGGTCGGTTGAATGGGAAGGAAAAGGGGTGAACACTAAGACTAGCAGGCAAAACAGAAGTTGATAGGCTGAGCTTGATGAGATAACCATGGCTGCTCAGGAGTTTTTGGCTTAATTGAAGGTACTCATGTGGTACTGGTAGTTTAGGAGGTTGAACATCTTGGTATTTATACTCGTCTTTCTCGGGCTAAATTTGAGAGCGTCACAATTAATATGAATTCTTTCTTTGTCATGATTAGGGAATTGTGAGTTTCCTTACAAGTAACACAATAAGAATGATATTTTTGTTTATTCGAGCCAAAAATAATGTCAACAAGATAAAGAATTTTATCATTTGGCATTTTGTACAAAGAGTCACGTGGAAATTAAATTGCGGTTTAGTTGACTCTTTACAACATAATACCCTAAAATTTGCGCAATTTTATGGACTATTCCCTATATAGTTGTCATTTAGAAATCAAGAAATCCCATTAGGGAATTCAGAAAGGAAAACTATATTATACTGTGACATCCCCCGATCCCACACACGTACGTGAGGATATTTGTATAACTATTTAGTGAAGTCGGGAGACGCCACTCGACTTAGAACTGATAAAATGGTGAAAATTTAAAACTTTTTAAACTTTCTGAGAGAAAACGGGAAATTCTACTCATAATTATACATAGTCTAATTTATACATATATATGTACTCACGAAGTGGACCTCTCATAAAAATATACATAATATACACACACTCAAAACAGGTACAAAATTTTCAGTCAGAAAACCACAGTGTCAAAATGCTCATATACACAAGCCGCGGTCACAAAGTCAGCGCTCCTTCTCCGAACTCACCTATCATCAGTACCCTCTGCAATGTAAGAATATTTGTGAGTATAAAACTCAGTAAGTAACGTATGCAAATGCAAAGTGCACATGACAGAGAACAAATAATCATATGATTGGGATCTCTATGTATATTGTATTGCCTGACAAGACCGTGAATTGCATACTGAGCCACTCAGAAACATATAACATATCATGAGCTATATGGAGGTCTCGAGCCCCAGAAAATCCCCTCTGTGTACAGCAGAGATCCACCCCATGTCGCCGTCAGAGTGTTCCCGAAGGAACTATAGTGTCCCCGAAAGGACCAGAGTGTTCCCGAAGGAACCAGAGTGTCCCCGAAGGAACCATATCACATATTTGGGCGCTGGTCCGCCACACCCTATTCACCAATACTCGTCAGGCAATATAAATATACCACGTGTTCATGTCTCATGTAATATGTAATGCATAATGACAGATATGTATGTACACATATACACAAATTCCACATTCATAAATTCTACATTTACAGATTCCACAGGTTCACAGAAACAGAGAATTTCTTACATTGCAGGTGTGACGTTACTCACCTCGATCTTGACCTTTTATGAAACTTTTGCTCGTGAAATGCTCTTGCTCAAAGTACAACTTATGTGGCCCTAATAGATATAAATATATAGCTTTAACAATAGATTGACATAATTAATAAGCTTGTATTGTTAAAAGGATAGCTTCTTCTAGATTGGCTTAGAGAAACAAATTCCATCTCATGTGATTATAATAAAAACGAGAAACAATGAGCAAATGAAGACAAATTTGTAATCACTAAATGGTTATAAAACTCCCAAATTTCAAGAAAATCTATTATACAACACTAATAATTAGAAAATAGAAACAACTTGCTCAAGTAAGACATTTAAGAAAAGCTAACCGTGTTGATAAATCTGTAGACATATTCTAATACATTATAACCCCTATACTTAATATTAATAAGCATACACACAGATTTAAAGGGTATACGTACATATATATAGGTACATAGATTGATAAAGAACATCTCCACAACTCACCTATATGCACTAATATATAGAATTCCAAACAACAGCTTCTACCTTAAGTGATATGATTTACAATTTAATATAAAGTTTAAGTCACAGAGATTTACATATACCAATATATTAGTACGAGACAAACTTAAGGATCTAAAAATAATTTAACTTTAATTAGGATTTCATTCAAAATGACTAATAATAATAATAATAACGATAATATAAGAACTCCGCTAAACTAAACCTCGTATTCACCTTCCTAAACCTTTAAATTTAATTCTTATGAGTTAAATCTAAGTAATACATAATCAATATAACTATCAGATATAAGTGCTTGTGCTAAAAGAATAAACTAAAATTCTAAAATGAGAATCAAGAACTATATGCATTAACATACAATAAGACAAAAGTACATGCTAAACAATATAATACTAAACACTATAATAGTAAAAAAAATACCTTTAATATATTTAAAATCGTGTGAAAGAGGATTGAGTAACTTTTTGTCTAAGAGTTGATTATAGCATGACTATGTTTTGGATTACAGAGGAGAGGTAATAGAATAATCAAGGAACTAGAGGCTGGCTATGATCGTGAGGATTTCTAAACAAAGTAATACTATATAGGACTAAGTGATAACCGACTTTACTAAGTCGGTTACTAAGGAGGACATTCTAACATAATAATAATAACAATAATAGTAAAAATAATAATCATAACAACAAATAAAAAAAAAAAAAAAAAACGACATGGACTTATAAGGAAATTTAATAAAGACAAAACTTAATTCTAGTAGGACATGTGTAAAGTAATTTATATGTACGTTGTTTTTTTTTTAATTTAATAAAAGTAGATAAATCTAATAACAAAATCCAACTTAAATTAGACCATAAATTGTAACAACAAATTAAAAAAAAAAAAACTATTTTACCTAGAATCGTATATACACTTATAACTAGTTTAGTTAACATCAGTCAATATTGTACTGAGAGCATATCTTGAGCATTTCACTGTAAAATAATATAGAGACAAAATATTAATAGTCATAATACTTAATTAATAAAGTACTAAAACAAATACAACATTAATATATAAAAATATTATGCAATCATATTATTATTAGTTTTTTAATTCTGTGAGGAATTGGATGTCGTTTGAGAATTCAAGATATCACACATACATAGAATAAGCGCAATGTTATGGACGGTACTTAGCACCATAACTAACAGAGATGAATGAGCCATATGCAAATTTAATAGTGTAGATCCAATTCTACTAAAGTGACATGTCAATATTTTACAGTGTGATTATAATGATGCTTCAGGTGAGGTTTGTATAGGATTTGGTATTTTAATTATAACCTCCTAGAAATATATTAACACATCATATGATATTGGGCACTAATAACGCCTTATAGCATTGTTCCTTCTATTAATATATGGTATTAAGCACCACAAGTACTCTTTTAACAGTCTCCATAAAATAAAGAAGAGAAGAGCTCGAGAATCTTAAAAGATTAAAATTTAGTGTAATGCCAAAAATCTCCTTTGTAAAGAGTATTACTATGAGGCGTATAAATTTTTCAATACATCCTACGCCTTAATTAGTATGTGTGTGTGATGTTGAGTACCACAAATATTTTTAAAGTTTTCTTACATTATTTAGTATCCTTAACATAACTCTTTAGCAAAATATTAGTTTTGAGTATAAAGTTGGTAATTCGTGTCGTGTCCACCTAGTAATATTCTTTCTTGCTCGTATGTTTTGTTAAGGGTGTGCGATTCGAACCTTATAAACCCCTATACTAAACGTGGAGTGTTGTTACGCTAAGCCGCGACTACTTCGAAGAATTTGTGTGTTTTATTATGTATAATATTAATTATGATATTAAATTATATATATGTATAATATATATAAAGTCGCGCTCTTTTGATTTTTCATATCCAATTTTCTTTATATAATTCCTAAAACTTCTTCCCCAAATCTTATAGCAACTTTACCAAGTATTCTTGTCCTTCTTTCCTTCCCCAGATTGATATATACAAACAAAATGGATAGCATTTGGAATTATGAGTTGCATTCTATCTAGAATTTATTGTGGTGTAAAAATCTCTTTGCTCCACTTTTATTTTTAATTTGTGCACACTGAATAAAAGTATTGTTTAATGGCTGACAAATATAGTGAATTGTGTGAAAGATTAAGATTTTTATTATTTATTTCGATTAGCATGAATCATGTCCTAATTTTTGTCTTCGCGTGATAATACTTCGTATTCAACGAATATTTACAAATACGTAGAAATAATTTTATATGTTTTTTTTACTTGTAAACATAAGTAACATAAAAAAACCCACGCCACCACAAACATCATCTACTCATAGGATTGCTCAATTAGAGTAATTTATATAATTAAGATAAAAAGGACATAAAATGACTTTGTAGTTTGTAATTCAACCCTTTTTTTCTCTTTTTTACGAAACTCACTGTAAAAGTTTTAAGAAATGTGAGAAAATCCCTTTTAATTTTATTTCTACTTTTTAAAAAGTTTTGTAATTTGACTATTTTTGAAATCTAACATTCTCATATAAACTAAAATAGGAAATCAATAAGAAAATAACAAAATTAGCATTAATGGATGATAATTTTAGGTTTATTTTACACTTTTACTTTATGTTTGGATACATAGATAGTTGTTTGGAAACTATTTATCACTTATGAGGTTATTTAAAAAATCAAAATATTTTTTTCGGAACTAGTACATACGTACAATTCCTAAATTTATTTAAAATCTAAATCAAAGAAGTTTTCCCATATCTCTTAAAATACGGAGTTTGGTGTATATATATATATATGAAATATAAAGTCATTTTATAATGTTTTCTCTATAGTTAATTACCATAATCATCACATTAGAATATTGATAATATTGAATACAAAAATTATTTGTATGAATGTTTTGGGGTTTAATCTAATTTTTGTGATTAATCCTAATATACTAATTAGTCCTAATTAATTATGTGCCTAACATAATTCAATGAGACTGCCTAGCCAAGATATATAATTGCTAGGAGAGTTCTATCGTAAGAGTGGTGTCTTCACTCCTAATGTAAGAGCATTATTTCACCCATTAGATTTATATCTAACAGTGACTTGTTTTGTATTTATTTTACAAACACCCACACTTAATTATTATTTCTTTCAGCATTAAAAAAAAGATCTCTTTCTCTCTTCAACACTTTTTTTCGAATGATTTTCTGGAATTTTAAAACTGACAGACTTCTCGAGATAGAAAATTTACCACCATTACCCTTTAAACTTACATCTATACTTATTCCCTGTAATATATACATTTTTCTTTATGGTTATATTTTTTAAAAAAAATAAAAAAAATGAAAAAACTAAATTACAATCCTATTTTAAATCGAATGAGTTTACAATGAAGTTAATTATCTAAGGTTCAATGGGAACTTCTTTTTCCTTTCTCTTGACTCTTGAAAAAATCAACTTTGTAGAAATACATGCTCGTTTTCGCAAAGTTGTATTATGAGCAAAACTTGCAGATGGAAATTAAAGAGTGGTCTGACCACCATGGAAGATTTGTTTATGCTCATCAATCAAATTATGCAGGCCAGGGACAAGAAGAGGATAAAACTTCAGAGTTTGGTGAAAAAATATCCGAGCTTGGTGAAAAGAAAAATTGGGAAAAACGATTAGACTTTCTGGGTGATCTAATCTTTTGATCTGAATTAACTCGTGGGCTGATAATTTGGAGAATTTTTCTTCCTCCAAATATTTGATCTATAATGTTTTTTTTTTCTTTCTTTTTTTTTTTAAAAAAAAAAGGTTGTTAACCCTCTCTTAAGTGAGTAATATCAAGTGAAATAATGTGCATAATAATTATTTTAGCCCTTATTTCTTAACTAATAAAATATATTAGAATCTAGTCTTGCAAGTAGGAGCAATTTCGCCCCTCTTACCAGAATCTCCCATAATTGCTATTATGACTTGGCAAATACAAAATCTTGTTGGCAAAACATTGTTGGAGGATAATTGACACATGCTAAGCCACTGCTAGGACATCTCTATATATACGGCATGTTGCTCGCCTAAACTACTTTGTCACTCGTCCCGAGCTCCTAGAAATGACGTGTAGTTTGCTCTGACTGGCCCAAAAACGACCTAAAGCTCCAATCAAAACTCAACACCTCATCTCGTTGGCAAGTAAGAAGGCTTTTCTCCAACTATAAGCTGCCACATCGTTGACTTGGCGAGTAAGAAATCCTTACATTTTAAGAATTTGACACATCATTGTAGTTACTGTACTTAAGCAATGAAGGATTATTTTAGACCCACATTGCACCGATTCTAGGACCTTCCCACTTGTCTATAAATACAAGGGATCTGGTCTCATTTGTAATGGGGCTGAAGCCATTTGCGCATAAACTCAAATCCTCTAATCTCTATCTTTAAATTTCTCTCTCTCTTTCGAGCTCTTTCTCTCTCCTCCTCTTACTTCCGTGTACTATCTTTCTCTTGCCTTTATTTTGTTCACCTCTGTAGCTTTCGTAATTTGCCGTAACATTGATTTTCCTACCATCATGCTCCATATATAATTATTCACCAAGATCTCCGTGTGAAATCATCATTATCACCATATTATTTCCTTTTCCCTACCACATAGACTATTCCTTAGTCCACTTGATCTTTAATCCTCCCATCTCTCCACCACTATCATTTCATTTTCTCTACTACCGAAGCGAAGTTATAAGCGTGAACCCCACTCACATCATCAAACTTTAAGTCCTCATCTTCCATCAAATTCTTCTACCTGTGACCACCCTTTAGCTATCCATCTTTGCTTTGACTCATATTATGAGCTATTACTTAACACGACCAGATCATCATCACCTTTTTGTTCCTCTCACAACACGTGTCTATAATCTTTCTTTACTTCATAATTTTGACCTTCAAATCCTCTTACACGTGGTCACCTTATTTCCACGTTCACATCTCATAAACTTGGCCTCCAAGTACTTTTACATCCTTCACTCAAGCATATATATATATATATATAAATATATATATGCACACACACATTAACATTCATACATCGCTTTAGATGCAGTCTTCTTTCGATACACAATTTAGCCAACACCAAACATATTTATCAAATATGATATTAGACAAATGTGTTATGTATTGACTAAATCATATAATAGGGTCTGTCTCTAAATAGAACTACATCCTACCTTTTCATACATATATCTATATCTATATACACATATACATACACATATATACACATATATTTATATATTATACGTTTATTATTATTATTATTATTATTTTGTTGTTGTTATCATTATTATTATCAATATTATTTTTATTATATATTGGTAGTGATCTTGAGTCCGTAATTACTCTTCAAAATTTTGTGCTTCATATGTAGCATAAGTTTGAATTGTTGTGCTCTTTACATTATTATTACTATTATTATTATTATTATTATTATTATTATTATTATTTGCCCTCTATCTCTACAACTCCTATATCTCTACAACTTGGAGGAAATTTGTACTGAGGCTCTAAGTGCAATTGGTTATTTGCTCCTTTTTAAATATTGTGTATATTTATTTAGTGATCTGTATTATTTTCTCTTGTAACTGATCACATTTTATTTAAATTTTAGCAGTTTAGTTACTTATTATTATTGCTTCTTTCAATGATAAAGCTGGTCTTACCGCCTCGAGATCCTAACTCCTTTAATTAATTTCAACTAGCATTATAGATAATCATATAACCTTAGTCTATTATTAAATATTTATTTCATACACTTTATTTTTACTACTAACTCGTAGCTGACATCATGGTCGGCTTATTTGCCTCTGTTAACTTTTAATATTATTTTTACTTATTACATTATTATATAATAAGTGAGTCATCCTTACAATTGCCTATCACATCCAAACACGTGAAAAGTGTTGTTTTTATTACAACGTTTATCCTGTTTTAACACCAGAAAAGTGTTATAATGGCCTTTATTTCTGTTCACACTAACATCTTAACCCTCTCATTTTCTATTTGCTCTAACTAATACAGATCATTTTCTAATTAATCAAGAGCATAAGTTTTCGACCCGAACAATGAGTATATTCAAATAAAAAAATAGGAACATATTAAGTACATTTTGAAAGCATTTATGACAATTATACTATGCATGCAAAATTTTTGTATTTAACAATGCATTCCAGATAAAAATATAATATAACAAAAATATTCTCGATCTACATGCATTGGATGCAAATTTTACGTTATAAACTTTATATTAGGACACACAGGGGTGGAGCTAATCACACCACCCTTATACTTTTATACTAAAAAATTAATTATCGATGGAATACCTACATTTATTCTTTATTTTGAGTGAAAAAACTACTCTGTTCTCGGCTCTTCAAAATTTTTGTGGACCTAATGAATTAATTCTAAAAACTCAATCAAACTCAACTAAACCCACTTAGAAAGAGGAAAAAAATGTAAAGATCAAATATTAGGGAAAATGAGTAAAAAATGGTTTTCGCACTTAGTTATTATGCTCCATTATGCTCCCACTCAATAGAATTCCTGGCTCCGCCATTGAGAGCATATGTGCTTCGTTCGAACTTTAGAAAATTTTTACCATATAAAATCACTTTAAGGTATATATATATATATATATATATATTTGAATGTCAAGGCACAAATATTATATCAATAAAGAAAATTAAAAGCAAGTAAAAATAAGTTAACACTTGTTACTTTTAAGGACATTCTAATTATAGATATTACATAACTTATAATTTACTTGTACGCTTACCACTTTGGCCCTTTTTAGATAATAAATTGACAAATGTAAATGGAAACTTATCAGAAACATAATTTTAAACTGAGTTGAAAATTATTAAGAGGTACGTACATTTGCAGTATGAGACTAGAAGATTATGTTATTTTCAGTAAAAACAATGTCATACAAAAAAGATTAGTATATCCCTTTAGTAGGTGAAGATGGCAAGCCAAATACGTCTATTCCAAACGTGGTAGCAGGCAAAAACGGGGAATCAAATGCGTCAATTCCGAACATTCTGAATCCTCCAGTCAATTTTGAGATGATATATGCTATTTTCTACCGTAGACGACATCCCGATTGATTTTTTGTGGAACTTTGTTCTTAGAAGTTGTCGACATTATGGTGATCCGAAAAGCCTCGAACATCCAGGCGGCCACATATATAAAAACCATTTTAGTGTTCCAGATGAGCTATATATAGAGCTTTCAATCAAAAACAAACCGGTATCATATTCCCCTCAAATGGTCCCTCAACTCTAAAAAGAAGAATTTTGGCTTTAACAAAATGGGGAGAGCTCCGTCCTATTTATAGGGCTCTAGGTTCTAGGAAAAATACTAAATTACCCTCCAATGATTTCTAATCAAATTCAATTCACCAACCAGCAATGCTACCAACTGTTCAATGAGACATTTTTTGTCACGATCGAAAATCCAAGACCGTAACTTTTGGTAATTTTGAGTGTAAATAAATATAAAGAAAGAATTTGTAAAAATTTGAAAGAAAACAAGTACTTGGGTTTTTCATTCTAGTCCTTAAATCATTAGAAATTCTATATAAAAAGGAGATCCATATTTAGTTTAGTTTGTTAAAAAAAGAAACACCAATTAAGATTCAAGAAAACATAGTTAAGTTATACAAAAACATGGTTTAATAAAACCACAGTGTTGATTTAATAGATTTTTCAAATCTCAAATCCAAATGTCTACGATATAATTACAAAGTTTGTCGAAATTCTAAGTACTTAAAATTTTGAAACTAAGCTCCTTAAGAACCATTGTGTCCAATTTATACACCAAATCCTCAAGTAATAGTAAATACATCCTCATACATTCACTTAGTAGAATCAATAAACTTGGTTAAACAATTAGATATGGAGAAAATAGTGAGACAAGGAAAAGGGTACTAACCAAAGAGGAAAAGGACCACGAGCGTAAGCCAAACAACTTGCCTAACCAACGGGACGACTAACTCAAATGAACAACCACCTGAAAGGAAGGAAAACAGAAGGGGTGAGTTCGAAAGCTCAGTAGGAAAACTGTTACCTCATTTAAAAACTTTTTTAGTGATAGAGAGTCTCTGCATAGTTAGTTTAATCCAAAATACCTTTGCAAAACATATATATACATATATGCATAAAAATCTCCAAACTCAATAGTCCGTATGCACATACATATATATACGCATATATAAAAGTATGATATCCAAAAATCGATCAGTATACCGACACATGACACAAATCCACCCATACCCATGAGTTCACCACCTCTTATCAATAGAAACCAGAATGTTGGCACTACGTATGCCATACAGCCTGCCTGACATCTAGCCCATAACCGGAGGGACACCCATATGTTGTCTACCAAACCTGGAGGGGCAACCGCATTGCCTACACCTGCCAAATGGAAAGGTAATCAGAAGCAAAATCCCTCACAGATTCATGGACTCTGCACCATCAGTGGGGCCATAGTACCACACTGTAAAAACCCCATGATACTAACCTGGTACTCATGTGTGATCCTATGACATGTGTACTCTGAACTGATGTGTAAAAATAGTCATACAGTAATTTAAGTTCAAATAATGCTCTGGGTTTTAATAAAATGGTTAATTATAATTAATAGAAAAATGGGCGGTATAACGGCCCTATTTTAGCATATCTAAAAAATAACATGCACTAAGAAAAATCCCAAAGCAATCCAGTATATATAATACAATTCAATTCAATCACATATATCCAAAACAATTCTAAAATCATGTTTGTCATCATGTGTTGCAAAAAATAAGTTTTATTCAAAAACGGTATAAAACAGAGGTAACTGAATCCCTACCTCACTAGAATAGCGATACCACTCTATTGGATCCTCAAGGTGCCGTTGAACGATCGCTTAGAGGGTCAGGAACCAATTCCAAGCCCTTCGATCCCTCACTTGTGAAAAATCAACTCCTTAACGGAGCTTCGAATTAATAAACAGAGCTTTTCACTGAATTCCTAGCACTCAAAACAGCTAGGTTAGACAAATAACTCAACTAATTCAAGTCCTTCTGACACTGAACTGGTGGCATGCAAAACGAGACAAAATTTAAGCCGTTAGATATCGTTTTTCATGCTGGTCACCAAATATAGTCTATATATATATATATCAAATTTCATTATTTTCCGAGTAAATTTTAAAAATGACATCAAAAATACAATCTAACGGTCGGATTAAAAGTTAAACTCGAGCTCAAAAATAGACCAAAATGGCAACTTTTAATCCAGGTAAAATGGGATTGTGAAATATATGCCTTGAGGTTCTTAGCGATGATACGAACCCAATGAGCCCAAGAACACGCGTTGAAACGGCCAGAATCGTCACAGGAAATTCAAAATCTTCCCGCAGCCGAAACAGTGTTTTCCGGCGACTGCTGCACTCCGATGGCTCGGGACCAGTGGCGCGAGCATCGTGGACCGCGCCGGAGGTCCGCCGGTGATTGCACTAGCCAGACGACAATCGAAGGCGGCTTCGGCTGTCCTTCGGCTGTCCTTCGGCGGCCGACAGCGGGAGAGAGAACAGAGGGAGGTCGAGAGAGATGAGAGAGAAAGGGTAGCACGCATATATTTTTTTATTTTATTTTTTGGTCAAATGACCATTTTGCCCTTGTAAAAATTGGGATTTTACATTTTTAGACTCTCCTTCAGCTCTATCCTGAAGTATTGACTCGTCGCTTATGTATGTGTATTAGTCATTCAGTGGTCATTGAATCATCATGGGGTAAATGTTTCTTTTGAATTTCATTCTTTAAGGATGTAAAAGCACAAGACTGAAGTCAAAAGTGACATAGCTTGTACATAATTCAATAATACAACAAACAAAGGAAGAAAGATAAGAGAAACAATTCAGAAGATATGTAACAGAACAATTTTTCAAAAAGAAGAGATATCTTCAACTAGTAAATCAAGCACCAAACTTGGATTTTATGTTGTTGATAACATCATCTCCTACTTGGAAGGCCTTAGTCAACACTTGATTTGGAATTGGAGGTGTAGAAGCAAACAGAGTTGGGGCCTGCAGAACAACCCCAGGCAAGTGACTGTTGAAGGCAGTGAAGGCAAGGGCCTTTCCTACTCCAACATTCAGCTGGAAGTGAACCAGTCCCCTGGGAATGACAAACATCTGCCCAGCAGTCAAAACCTTGGAGTGGAAAACATTGTCAGTTGTAACAAACCCCACAAGGAGCTTCCCTTGTATGATCACGCCGGCCTCGGTCGCGCGAGGATGCGAGTGGGGAGGATTCAAACCGCCCGGGGCAAAGTCGACTCGGTTCATCGAAATCCCAAGAGTGTTGAGGCCAGGAAATGACTGGACATTCCCTGAGGTCACACTGGCTCCAAAGATGGTACTTGTGTTACCTTCTTTGCTCAGTCCATCGAAGAAGAAGTCTTCTGAAGTTGTTTGTGAGATGGGTTTGCAGGGATAGCCATTAACAGAGAAAGTGGCATTAAGATCTGCTACACAGAAGTCCTGTAAAGGATCAGGGTCAGCTGAATGAGAAGGGAAAGGAGTTAACAGTAAGACTAGGCAAAATAGAAGGTGATAGGCTGAGCTTGATGGGCTAACCATGGCCGCTCAAAGTTTTTCTCTTTAAAAAAGTGCTTAGGCTTGGCTGAAGATACTATGGCTCTGGTAGTTTAGCAGGTTGAAGATCTTTGGTATTTATATTCATCTTTTCTCAGACTAAACTTGACAATGTCACAATTAATATGAATGCTTCTTTTCTTATTATCGGGGGTTTGAGAGTTTCCTAACAGGTAATACAAGAAGAAAGATATTTTTAAATGTTTGAGCATGTCAACATGATTAAGAGTTCTATATTTGCAATTGTACAAAAGTCTTGCGTGGAAATTGATTGTGGTTTAGTTGGCTCTGGACAGCAAGTTGCATTAAAATGACACCTTAACTATGATACAAGCGTGACAATAATTTCCATTGACATGTTCAAAACATAATTACGCGCATTTGTGAGAGCAGATTACATCAATAGTAATCTGGTATTTTCTACACATTTGAATTTTCAACGACATTGGTTTACTTTTCTCTCTCTTTTTCCTGTACTACAACGACCATATTATATTAAATGTCTTTCAACTTGACCTTTGATGACAAAGACGAAGACAAAAATGTATTTGAGACTTTGCTCTTGCTTTGGTTGGAAGTTTAACAAGCCTTTGTAATTTTAACAAGGTATTAGGGAGTTCAGAGTCTTAATAATTACTTGTGCGATTACCCTGTTAGAAAAATTAATCCATGACCAAATTGTTTGGCGACTAAGAAAACAAAGGGGGGAAGACCATGACTCCTGGTGCATGTAGAAAATCAAATGCAGATGCATACAATATGAAAAATACCAGAACTCTTCACATTTTAAATCCGTCTCTTTGATTGACTATGGTGAACCGGAATTTATTTATTATTTAGTTTTTTACTCTTTGCAAAAGCAAATATTGAATAAAAGAAGGCCTGAAATACAAGTCATCAAGAAATCCCATTTGGGAATTCAAAAATAGACAACTGGCCTATAAAATAAAAGAGAGAAGAGTGGGAGAAAAGGACAAACAATATCATACAAAAAACTGATATTTCAAGTAGAACTGCATTTCTCGAAATGGTAGAGTTTGAGTTGTATTTCCATATATTTGAATTCTGAAACGTAATAATCAAGAATACAATCATCCAGAACCCAGTTACATATAAGGTTGTGCCAGTTAATCTTGGCCCCCAAACTATATAGCTCAGGCCTTCATCTCAAGCATATTGTGACCAAATCCTATGCTTACCGGTATAACAGATGATCAAAGCTCCGACTTGTGGTGATCACATCAAAGGAAGTAATTGGGTCGGTTTATGAGGTCCAATTTCAAACCTTCATTCTGCAATTGTGCAGTGAATTACACCCAAAATAAGAAAAAAAATAAAAACTAGAGAGAGGGAAAAAAATGGCACAAGATCTTTACTTAGAGATACCTGTCTAAGGCAGCTGAACTTATGGGAATAACACCAGATGGGGACACAAGAGCATCAACCGGAACATCATTCTGGGTCATTGGTATAACTCCTTCATCCATTATCTGCGAGGAATAGGACAGTGCAACTGCAATAACAGAACACTATTTTTCAGTAAACTACTAAAAAGCACGTCTTGTATACAATTTGGACAAAGGAGCATAATTAAACATACCAAGGAGGGGTTGCTTCCAACTCCGTGCCCTTGCAAGCTCTTGGTAGTTCTTGATGAAAGTATCGTAGTAACTACGGTAAGGTTATACCACCCATTAGCGTTAATAGTGCAAAATTTTAGGATATTATTTCATGTTTATGGACAGAAGAGTGTGTGTGTGTGTGTATGAGAGAGAGAGAGAGAGAAATTTTGGGATATTATGTCATGTTTATGGATACTTGGATAGAAGTGTGTGGCATTGTGTGTGTGTGTGAGAGAGAGAGAGAGAGAGAGAGAGAGGTTATGCCAAATTTTAGGATATTATGTCATGTTTATGGATAAAACTTAGAAGTTTTAAACTTATCATGTCACAATCTAAATTGTTATAATTCTAGGAAAAGAAACATTTGAGCATGCAAGTTTTAGATATGTATGTGTGTGCACGTGCGTGAGAGAGAGAGAGTTGCAGAAAGTTCTACGTATCACAGTGATCAAATGGTATTCACTATTAAAACTAAGGTCAAACTAATTGAGATATTGAGAGAAACATCCTGTGGATAACAAAGATCTATGACCATACCCTCCACCGCGACCTAAGCGTCTTCCGGATCTGTCAAATGCTAGTCCTGGAAGTAAAAAGACAACCAAAAACAATTCATTACGTATATTTTTTAGAAAATACAGTAATTTCTGCAAGAATACGAAGTACGAAAACTAGAAAGGAGAGTATACCAGGTAACAGGAACAAATCAACCGGGTCATTTGCCTGCATGACTGCATTAAAAGAGATACTTCAGATCAACTATATGGGAGGTATGCAATAAGACCTTAAAAGAGAACATGAAGTAAACAACTTGAACCTTTGAAAGTAAATACAAAGATGATCAAATTCTTTGCAAGCAGAAAGTACCAACAAGTTAACTTCTAATTTCATTTGGGCAATGCTTACTAATCCGTAATGGGGCATAAAGAAAATGGAAATAAGGCAAGTATTCACTTGACCATCCATTCATGTGTTTACTTACATGTTTAGGACAAAAGTTTTCGTGAGTCCCTCGAAACTTAATTTTCATTCCTTCTCATTCCTCTCCAAACCCATTTCCCTTACGATTCTTTTATTAGCAGCATGCTCTTAGTAATATGAAGTCCATGTTCACAAACACTCATGTAAATAACATATTTATCTGGATGAAGCGTTGAAAATGGCATATAAGTACTTAGAAATACGACTCGAGTCTATACATCAATCATAGATCTTATATTGCTGATATTAAGGAAAAGAATACCATCTTCACGTTCATTTCCATCACCATCTACAGAAGCTGGTTCCAAAATATTCATCGAATTCGCAATAAGATCATCAATGCGTGAGATGTTTAGCATTCGCATGTGACTGTTCTTATCCTCCACTCGAGGAACATAAAGCTTCTTCCTCATTTCCACATGACCATCTTCAACATATTGTTCAAAAACCAAAACCCAAAATGTAAGACTTTCCCAAAATAAACATATCTTGCCCAAAAAGGAAAATAAATAAATTTGCAACAATCCAAAGAAACCCAAAATCGAAATCTCAATAGTCTCCAGTTACAAACTGATATTGGGTCCATAAAAACAGACCTTTAGCAGGATTTTCCAGAATCTCAGACAACACTTTGGAGGTATCAACTTCACGCAAAGCACTGCAGCTTATATAGGCACATAATCTCTGAGAAGATTTAAACCAAGGAGCTCCAAGAACTAAATCCTGAACTACATTATCTGATTACCAAAATAAAAAAAATAAAAAATAAATAAAAAGAACAGACCCAGTTCAGGTTTCAACAAATTGAATCGAAATACAAGTATAAAATGCTAAAATAATGGCTTTACCTTCATGGGATCTGAGGCTAGGCTCCATAGCCTTAAGGGCCTTGCGGACTCTGGATCTGAGGACCCGTTTCTCCTTGAATATGGCCTCTAGCTGGTCGTGTTGTCGTTGATGGTCTTGAACGTTGTCGTTTTTGTTGGTGCTCATGGTTACAGTTGAGCGTGAAGCGAAGGACGGGGCTGGTCGCAGGAGGAAGGGGCGTGATGGGTTGAGTGAGTTGGCGGCAAGTGTTGGTGAAGTGAAGGGTAGAGGTTGGGTCATCAGAGACAGAGCCGTCACCAAGTCCCTCACATGGGCTCTCATGGCCATTGGAGAGCTTAATTGCTTAATTATTTTATTACGCTTTTTTACTTTTTGATTATTTTATTTTTGTGCACATGACGACGTGTCGTTTATTAGTATAGACGTTAGCAATTGTTTTTAGGTGTTTTATTTTTTTTCAATTTTGAAAAAAATTGTTTTTAGGTGTTAGTAAACTAGTTTAACACTTTAACTTAAAGAAAGCAAACTATCAAGATGTCTTTAAGAATAATCCAAATTCTACTTTGGTCCATCCATGACTTACAAGTTATCTCGATCAACTTAGTATTTGTGTTTTTTTGTTTTTTTTCCTGTTTTGATTTGAATATATAAAACTAACGGTGTTCATCGCTCGGTTTGATTTGTTAGTAAATCCTAAGCAAATTAGCCGGTTTGTTAGCTATATCAAAACTGATTTGAACTTAGTAATTTTTTGGTATTAGTTTTCAATTTATTTGATATGACTCAAGGTTGGTAATGTCTTTGGTTTTTAATTTTATTTTTTAATTAGTCACACTTGAGGTGCATCTCAATCAAAGAGTGAGAAACTACAAATTAGAATTTTGGTTAAAGTAATTATGTTGTTATATTCAGCATTTCTTTTTACAAATGTATATAATATATTTAAATGTTTTATATATTTTTTATGATCGATTTGCCAACTGTATCTAAACCAAGCAAGCTAATTCAATCTCTCTCCCTTTTTTTTTTTTGGGTTCGTAACTCAGTTTTTTTTTCCAATGAATTGGATTTTTTTGTTCTCAACCCCATATAAATATAAATATATATATCTCCTACTCATTTTTTAATTCATCAGATTTCATCCAATGATAGAGAATAATTAGCCTTAAACATTATTACATGAAGTCTACCACACTAAATCTTTATCCATCAATTGGTTTTCTTTTTTTTTTTTTAATCCTTTTAAAAATCATAATAAAAAGCCTTAGGTGGTTACGAGTTAGAACCCATCTTCACTTTCTTTTCAAATTCCTTTTTTTGAAGATTAGCACACAACCAATCCATGGAGGAATTTCACCCATTATGAATTGCTCGTTGTTGACTACCCTTCCTTCCTTCTCTCTTTCTACCATATATCCAATTCATATAATCCCATATTATTATGCTTTTGCACCATTTGAAGATGGGACTTTTATTTCATACAATTTGTTGCTTTTATTTCATGTAACTGCCTTTTAACTAAACGTTTTTTTAGTGTACTCCCATTCACGCTCTCATTTTATTATTGTTTTATTTAGGATTTTTGACATGATTAACTTCTGAATTTTTCATTGGTTTGCAATGTGTCCCTTGAACTAATTTTTTTGGCTATTAGAATCCTGATTTTATAAAACTATTACAATCAACTCATTTTCGTTAATGACTGTAAAATTTTGAATGGATTTAGACATGTGTTAGTCATGTGTAAGTTTTTTAAGAGTTTAATGGATTTCTCACTTGCTTTGGAGGCAAAAATAATAAATGAGAGTTTGGAAGGGAAAAATAGTTTTGAAATTCAAATTTTTAGATAATTAAAGAATAAACAAAATAACTCTAAACTATAATGACATACTCAATATAACAATGCTAAACTTAAAAATAAATCTATTGATTTTGTTGAAAAAAATAAATCATTGCTTGAATTTTAATATGAAAGCATTTAATAAAAAATAAAAATGTTAAATTAATAATATAAATAATATAGCCTTTAAAAATAACTCAAAAAATTACTAATCTTTAAAAAAATAGAAAAAATCATTAATTTTTTTAATGTGATCTTTTTTGGTTTCTCTTTTCCTTAAAAAAAAAAAAACATTTGACAAAATTCCTTTAGAAAATTCCTCTGGAAAATTCCTCACAAAACAACAATAACTGAGAAGAGAAGAAAATAACCATGAAAATAATGATCACGCCAACCGTGGAAAAATCACTCTAAGTAAATCAATGTCTAAAATCAATTGAACTCAAAATTTATAATTTCTATTATAAAACAAGTACTGCCAAATACATCATTAATCCAAACAAGAGAATCAAAAACTTGATTGTGGAAATTTTGATCGATATTGAAGACAGAAGGTGCAGACTTGCGTCTTCTGTAATTTGCCGTAAAAAAATTTGGGAAAGAGCAGGTGTATAATTGGAGTATAGAGATTGATTAGTCATTTAATTTACCTATAATAAGTTTAATTCAGGAAATTTTTCCTTTTTTTTTTATTTTGTGGTCATGTACATAATATGGACTGGCATTTAAACTTGTGATTGCTTATTAACCGTTGGATTTAAATATAAAAATTCTACTACTTATTGGAGGGTTTTTACCCTCCAACACTAGACTTAAGTCATAGACCAAACTAGAATTCTGTTATTCTTTAAGAATAACATATACATTTAACTGTTTATCAAAAAAAAAAAATAAACAAAGAATACATGTAGCCGAAAAAAAAAAAAAGACCTCAACCTAATGAACAATGAGCAACATTAATCGACACAAATTTCAGACAACAGATAATCGTCGTTTTTGTAGAGCAAAATGTAGAGAATGTACCTTGTCTTATCTTATCTTCCCTTTGAGCGGCAGAATATTTTTATGTTTGAAACTACATGTGTTTTCCCCTAATCCCTGAGTCCCTGATCGAATAAAAGCATTAACAGCTAAAAGCCTTGACAAAAGAAACGACATGCCGTCTTTCCTTCTATCTAAGAGAGTCAGAAAACAAAGAGGAAAGGAACGACATGTCATTTTAATGTGCAAATTGCAAAACACGACACTAACGCTTAAAACGACATTCAAAGTCTCTTTTTTTTTGTGAGGGGTAAAAGGACATGTCGTTTATTTCGTGAACGACAACAGTACGTAAACGACAACAATTTTAGATTGAATTCACAAAATATCTCTCCAAACCCATCTCTCTCTCTCTCTCTCTAAAAAAACAAAAAATAAATAAATAATAAATAATAATAATCTAGTTTCGGTAACAAACAGAAAATTCCAAAAAGCAAAGGACATAAAAGTAAATAAATAATAAAATAGGGACCAGCAATGCAAGATCTTGACTGCATTCTGATAACAAGTGCTCTCTCTCTCTCTCTCTAAACCTGTAACAAAAATTGAGCTTCAGAAGCCTGAAACTCTCTTCCTTTCTCCATTTCCCTCTCTCAAAATCCAAAAACCTAACCCTAAATCTCCTCGTGCCGGTCACTCTCCGGCGACTATGACCTGAACCTCACACTCCCGTCCCCGGAGAGAGTCCAGCTCCGACCGTCCGTACGGATCGAGAACCTTAAGGGAGAGAGAGTGGGGATAGAGAGAGAGAGAGAGAGCCGCGATGCCGTCGCATTCCGATCTGGACCGTCAGATCGATCACTTGATGCAGTGCAAGCCTCTGCCTGAGCCGGAGGTCAAGACGCTCTGCGAGCAGGCCAGGGCGATCTTGGTCGAGGAGTGGAATGTGCAACCGGTGAAGTGCCCCGNCACGATCTCGTCGAGCTTTTCCGGATCGGTGGCAGTGCTCCTGATACCAATTACCTCTTTATGGGCGACTATGTAGGTCAGTTCAGCCCACATTCGCGTTAATTGATTCGTTTTTTGAGGAAATTGGGACTTTCTTGGTCATATTTTATATGGGTTTTGTGGATATTAGGGTGATTTTTTTGGTGGGAAATGGGTATTTGTGGAGCTCATAAGTATGGTGGATTTGAGAAATGAAAGGTGTGATATGGGTTTGTGTTTTTCCACTTTAAAACTTGATAATAATCATGTTTTGTGGTTTATATTGATAAATAAACTAGCCATAGTTGTTGCATAATAAGAATGTAAATTATTGCCAAGGAAGAAACTAGCTCTCATTGCAGTAATTTATCTTAATTTTGCAATGGGTGCTAAGTAAAACGTCTTAATTGTTCTGAAGATGAGTTTTGTCTACGCATTTGCTTACTTTCTGAAAATTTGACTTCCTTAAACTGAACTAGATGTGTACTTTGCAAAAGAGGGACTTTTCTTTTGTTTCCTATCTAGGAGAAAAATAGGATGTTTTCACGGCCTGAACTGGTGTATGGATGTACCTGAGCTGGGATTTAATTTTTTAGTATAAGAACTGTAAACTCTGCAGTCTGACAATACAAGTTGCTGTTTCTATTACATGGTTCTTTCATGTTTGAGGTCTGAAATTTGATGGAAAAGATGAATGGACATTATCAACTGAAGTCTAAGGAAATTATCTCTCAACTGTTAACAATGGTCTCTAGAGTGAGACCTCATTTTCTTTCACTTGCTACTACTACTTACTAGGTTCTAATTTGATACTTTAATCCATGGCAAGTGCTATAAGTGACCCCGTCTATTACTCTTAACCACTCAAGTATGAGATTTCTATGACTAGATATCCTATTAAAACCTTTTTCTTGACCATGTACATAGATTATATTCTTTTTTTTCTAATGCAGTTTCATGTATCTTTAACTTATGCAGATCGAGGATACTATTCAGTGGAGACTGTCACACTTCTTGTCGCACTGAAAGTACGTTATAGAGATAGAATCACTATTCTGCNAGGCACTATTTCCAAGTTGACTCAATAATTTGTTGCTGACACCATGATCGTTCATGCAAATTCATGTTTGGAGCCGATACCGCTTGAAAAATGAGAAGATTAAAAAATAAAAAGCAGAAGAAGAACCCGATGTCATCTGACAGGAGAAAGAAAAGTTCGAGGAATAAGAGGAGAAAAGAACTTTGTTTATTAAGAATAACTTCAACTAATCTATACACCTCGGCACGTTGCTTTTGTCATTTGTACTTACTAATTTGAGTATCATTACAGAAGAAATGTTTTATTGATTTTAGTGATCTTCCAATACTTATTTTACCTTTGCTGATTAATATTTAAAAGCTTCTTATTAGAGTGCTTCTTTTCTTTTTTCTGAATGGTATGAATTTTTCAAATTTATGATATTAGAATAGCTAACTGTCTGTTGTCCTTGATTATTAATTGAATTATCAAATTTTACCTCTCAAAGGCCATCCAGAAATCCCTTTCAGATTTGACCAATCTATTGATTTCAATTACCACAATTGGTGTTTCACCATGCACAAAACATATTTTTGCTGTAGGAGTTTGATTTTAAACTTTTATCAAGAAAGATTTCTTTACTTTTTCCATGAAACTGAGTATAGACCTACAATGTAGAAAAGTGAGTCAAAAGATTTACATCTTACTTTGTTGTTTATGCTTTCAGGTATGGATTTTATGACGAGTGTTTAAGGAAATATGGAAATGCTAATGTCTGGAAGTACTTCACTGACCTTTTTGATTACCTGCCTCTTACGGCCTTAATTGAGAGTCAGGTTCGTTATTTTGTAGCTTTTTCTTTGGAATCTCCTTGTTCTCATCTTACGAAATCCTCATTTTCGCCTGTAGATCTTCTGCTTGCATGGTGGACTCTCCCCATCTTTAGATACGTTAGATAATATTCGTGCTCTGGATCGGATACAGGAGGTAAACTAACAGTTGCCCACTATGTTAAGAGTATATTGTTCTTCTCTTTTCTTCATCAAAAGGATGCCACAGACATAATTTACTTGAACAGAATCCATTGAAACATACTGAGGTTACTTTTAAATTTTCAGATTCAACAGTATTTGCCATTAATATTTTTCTTTCAAGAAATTGGCTAAAGGATATTCTGTAGATTAATATGGCATCATCATTTATAGTATGTAAAGAGGTTTGTTGGTCTTAGTTTTGATGTGTGTTGCTTGTAATCTTAGTCTTATTTTGACATTTGCATGGGAGTAGGTACCCCATGAGGGTCCAATGTGTGACCTCTTGTGGTCTGACCCGGATGATCGATGTGGGTGGGGAATATCTCCTCGGGGTGCTGGATACACATTTGGGCAAGATATTGCTGCTCAGTTTAACCACACTAATGGGCTCACTCTTATTTCTAGAGCTCACCAGCTTGTTATGGAAGGCTATAATTGGTGCCAGGTTAGTCAATATTTGCATTTTTTTTAACCCTTTTTTTCTTTACTGGATTTTGTTTGAGTGGAAGTTTATTCAATTATTTGTAGGACAAGAATGTTGTGACAGTGTTTAGTGCTCCAAATTACTGCTACCGATGTGGAAATATGGCTGCGATTCTTGAGATTGGAGAGAATATGGAACAGAATTTCCTTCAGTTTGACCCAGCACCACGTCAAGTTGAGCCTGATACCACTCGTCGGACACCCGACTATTTTTTGTAAACCCCATTAACTTTCCAAGTATTGGCAATTTTTGTTGTGTTGTCTTTTTTCTTTTTCTTTTTTTTTTTTTTGTAGATTTGTCTTGCAAAGAAGAGGAGTTTTGGTTTTTAATTGAGAAGACACAGCGTAAACGTTCTTATTGTTATTATGTTGGTTAAAATTGTTCCATTGTCAAGTTCAAATGAATTGATAGGATTTACTTTATAGTTCCAGTCTTCCAGAGTTGCTTCTTTGTCTTGTATTAGCAAAATTCACGAAGACAGCAAGAGCAAATTATCTTTCAATTATAACTTGCATTCTTTATGAACAAGGTTTGGTTTTTAGTCAATATCAGTTTTACTATGCTAGAGATAGTGGTTTTCTGTGAAAGGTTCAAATAGGTTGAGGAAGCGTAAAGCGTTATGTAATATGTATGATGTATCTCTGCCAAATATTAATGACTTTATGCTTTGTTCACATTTTTTCGTATTGATACAAGTACTACGTTATGGTTTTCAACATATTTCAAGTTCAAGACTTGTAATAAGTGCAATGTGCATTTCTGTCACAAACTGAAACATGGGTTTCTAAGTTTACAGGGCTCAAATTTTCGTAGATCTTAATTTTTTATTTTTTACAGAAACATTTTTCTACGCAAAGGTATTATTGATGTAGCCATCCTGCCTGATCTTACTGTGTTATAACTGTTCTTTACTGAAAACAAGGACATTTCCCCGTTGTCCAGTTAGTGCAATTATTGTTGTTATTGCTAACATTGTCAAAGCGCTTTTAGGCTGTAAAAATTGGTATATTTTAGACGGAGACCACTTTTTATGATGTTGTTTTCGGCCTTTTGGCGCTGAACTCACATAGCTAACATGCTTCTTTGTCCCTAGTTTATGTCCTTTATAATGATCGTAAAAAAGGTTATAAAGCCCAACACATTGGATTAGCCTGCAAGAATCTTCCTTTTTTGATGAATGGTTAAAGTACATTTCCACTCAAAAAGAAAGCAAAAATATTACAGACGGCAGCTCTAAAAGGGACCATCCCAACCTTTAAACAGAAACACCATGAAACCAGCCTATCACTTCTTATAGCATTAACACGATGACTGTACAAATAGCTCTATCTTTTGATATCATCTCACAATTCTGAATCCTCCGAATGAGAAATACACTCTGCCAATCTATGGGGAGTTTGTCCCTGTCAATGTCATTTAAACCATAAGTGCCCAGAAATTTATAGAACCATATATAAGTACCCAGGAATTAGACAATTACAGTTTCTGTGTCAGTTTCACATTAGATCATCTATAAACTAATTTCATCAGAGGAATTCTGTGTCAATCAATAATTTCTTTTGGTGTTTTTTTTTTTAATGGAATTAGCATTAGGACACGATGTTACAAATTCAACCCTGTCATGTTAGATATACCACTTATGTTGGTCTTCGGAAAATATAACTAAAAATTGCAGAATTTTGTTATATCATATGTTTTCTATCTCACCGTGTGTGCTGGATTGCAAAGAATGGACTCCATTTTCAGACAAGTGATTTTTCTTGTCCAGCTTTCTCCTTCCAAGAAAATAGACTTTCTCCTCTTTAAAATCTTTCAAAGATGATTCATCAATGATTTCCCCTCCTCCATTCTCCCCCAGTGATGAAACAGATTGGTCGGGATTGCGCCCGAATACCCCGTTAGCCTCTTCTTCATTCAAGCTAAAGCGAGAGCTGCCAGATTCAGTTCTCACACTCAAAGTCGAATAGGACTGTGCTTTAGTCTCCTCTTGGTAATCACCACCAGCCTCAACTTGGCACCCATTCAAACCCTCTTCCTTCAAGCTCCCATATTTTTCTCTATAAGCCTCTAATTCAGCCTCTAAGACCTTCACATCTTCCTCTCTCTTGATTAGCATATCGTTCGTCTCTTGTAGTGCTTCTTGGTCGTACTCAAACTGCTCCTCCATCATTCTCTGATATTGTAAAGCCTCCATCTGAACAGCTGCCTTCTCTGCTTGTAACCGCGTTATCATCGCCATTGCGTTGTTTGCCGCCACGGCTGAAGCGCTTCTCTCTTCGTCCAGTTCCATGTACAACGCCATGAGTGACTTACGGTCCAACCGAACTTGCCTCTTCAGACCATGCAAAATCGAATCGATATCCACTTCGTTTTGAGCACTCCCTTCCAATGACTCTGAAGCAAACTCTGTTTTCTCCAGTGGTGATTTCCTTGAGATCTTCACACCAAACCTTGGACTGTTTGCAGCCGAGTCTAGAGGGATTCCGAAAAACCTGTTTCCTCTAATGAAGTTCGGGGTCTTGTTCGCATCATCGTTCAACTCATCAGCTTCTGTTAATAATGGCGCCATAGCAGCTCTGACATCGTCCCTTACTGGTACACAAAAATTCCATTTTGTTACTAAATCCATATGAAGAATCGCAATAACAGCACATGAAAAAATCAAGTTTGAATAATAGTTTCTCTTGCTCAAGTATTAACATTAATCTTCTTTTTTTTCTTATTCACAAAACAGGTTTGGACTCACGTTGAGAATCTGAACTAATGGCTTGGGATCCATTCTCATCCTCCAGGAGACCAGACTCATTCTCAGACAATAGCTTAAGCTCCGTACACCGGCCATGGGGCAAAAACGGCGCCCGCGGAGAAGGAGCTGGAGCCTGCGAAAACGAGAGAGCCTGTCTTCCCTTAGGATAGGAGGACGACTTGGTCTTGGTCTTCAAGAACTCCCCACAACAAGAACACCGAAGAATGTCGCTCTTCTCGATCTGAACTCCCTCTTCCTTGGCGATCGGCGCAGGCAGGCTGAGATGGATATGGTGGTGGTCGTCCTCCACGAAGCAGTCCAAGTCCTTGTGGAGAATCCCGACGAGGGACTTGTAGGTACCGCAATCGGATTCCTTCTCGGTGGCGAAGGAAAGGAGGCAAGCCTCGCACATTCTCCGAATGTCGGAGAGCTTCTTGTGGTAGTGGCAGTAGGCCAGGGAGGAGACATCCTTCCTGTGAGCCTCGCAGACGGATTCATTGTAGTAGAAGTCGTGGTTTCTGTGGACGAGAACGTGGTCGATCCTGGTGCAGAACAAGCAGGGGATTCGAAGGTCGAAGAACTTGGCGAATTCGTTGGCGAAGAAGGCCAGGAATCCATCGACGAAGAGCAGAAGTATCAAAAACCATTCGAGAACGGCGTAGACCACGAAGTGAGGGAACTTCCCCAGCTCTTGCTCCACGAAACGACAGAAGGATCGCTTCGCCATTTTTCTTTTGTTTCCTTGTGAAATCAGGGGAAGGGGGAACGAACAGAGCCCACCAAGAAAGGAAAAGAGAAATGGGAATCTTAATACCTTTCGAGATCGAATGCGAGGTGTTGCCGAAATTCAACAATGGTGTTGGAGGGAAGGGCTATGTTGAAGATTGGGGTAAGGATGATTCTAAGGCTGGTGAGATAGAAGATCATGACCGTGGTTGGATGGGGCAGACCGGACCTAGATCATGACCTTTTTCTCTCTCAGTGGTGGTGTTGAAGGAGGGAGGGAGGAAGGAAGGAAGAAGAAAGTGTCGTGTTGACAATAATGGGCTTTTCTCCAAAAAAGTTTTGGGTGGTGGAAGTAGTCTGGCTATTCATGGGAAATTTTGGTTTTGCAGAAAATTTGAGGTACATAGGGCTGAAAGGCTCTGAGCAGCATGCATGCACCTGAAATAACGGTCAACCATGCACTTTCCAACTGACTAGATTGAGGAGAAACGACTTCGTTTTGGGGGAACAAATTTTGCGGTCTTGACAAACCTACCTTTCATTTTTCGAAAAGGGATATATTTCCAGGATCAAAAGTAACATAAAAATGTATTATACTATATATAGATGGATAATTTAGATGATATTCGTATTATAATTTATGGTGCTTTTATTCCAAGTCAAAACCATAAGAGAAGTTTTAACAATTTTTAATTCCAAAAGACTCCGAATTATGTCTTATTAAATATGTTACAGAGACGTATATGTAAGTATACGACATGGTTGTTTCCATCTATATGGATGGATACAATACCACGATATTTCTTATGCAACAACGCGAACATTTTTATTTTGCAGCCTCCACCTTTTTTTTTTTTTTTTCATTTAGATTATAGACCTTTGTCTAAGAGGAAATGGATAATAATTTTAAGTAATAAGATAATGTAGTAGTTTCACGTGAACATGATGTCTTGCAACAAAAAATATCTGATGATACTGAAACTAAAGCTCGTTTCATATTTTAATGCATCAAACTGAAGTAGGAAGTGTTGAAATCTCCATAAGAGTCGAAGTCTTTGTACAACACATTTTGCTTTATAACTATAATTCCAATCACACTTTAATTTCAAGTCCAACAGAAAGATTAAACTCTCTCTTATTTCCTAACCACATAAAACAGGCAGCTGACCATGTTCTTGATCAGATTGGAAACTCTAGCTAAATGACAGTAATTTTAAATAAATAATAATTTTTTTTTTAAAAAAAAGAGGAAGTTAAAGTAGAAACATTCATCGGTAAAAGCTGAATGTGCGTCCTAGCTTGTAGAGAAAACATTTGTGGACATGTAAGGTGATACGCACCCCTGAACCTGAAATAGGACAATTCATTTCTATAAGAACCAAAAATCACACTTTTTTGCAGGTAAATTAAAATACACATCCTTCATATAGAGCACTGTATAAGTGTTCAGTAATTTAGTTTAGGTAATTCTTGTTCCATCTACTGTTTGTCTTAGACAAGGATTGCAGGTAAAGACAGAAACAGCATCAAGGTTTTCAACTTCACAGAACAATTTTAACAGATGACTTAAAACAAAACAGCTAGTCAACCGAAAGACAACAAAAATATTTCTGTTTCTCTGTAAGCCTGTTCCTAGCAAAATAAACATCCCTAACAACCCACAGATTGATACAGCAGTACAAGCTCATAGCTACAGAGGCATATGGTATTGGGAAAAATGCAACCTAAGTTAAAATACCGTGTAGCCTTTTCTCACATGCAAAACTAGCAAGAAAGCACACAGACATGCGAGATTATAAGGGATCATGAGGAAAGAAAGACACAACTGATCAGGAATATATATACTGCGTAGGAATCAATTACCTGCAACAAGGAAGTTGGAATTTGGATAAAACCCTGCAGAAATAGATCAACCTTTTCCAGAGTGCTTGGTGGAACTGGTGTAATGACATATATTGAACCTTTCACTGTGTCAATGCCTCTCACAATCCCTAGTTTATAAAGGCATCAAGTATAAGATTAGCACAAACTCTCGACTGGTGTTCTTTACAACATTCCACACCAGAAACAAACAGAGGAGTACCATCATAAACATACTAATAATTCATGGTCATTATTGAAAAAAATAAATAAAAATGATTCAACAAGAGAAATAATTTTGTCTTTCAAAGTTCTCCATTCAGAATATCATTGACGTTATGACAATCTTCCAAGCAGCTTTGAGGATAGAATGCTGTCAAATACTGAAATACCTTGCAGGAAACTCCAAGTAGGTATCTTGCTTTGCAAGATATGTGTTATCATAGAGTGCAACATTAACTTAGAACAAACTGGTGTTAAAGGAAAAGGGAGAAAGATAAATCTGCTACTTCATTTCTGAAATAGAGTTCCATTTTTGTGCGAAATACAAATACGAGATGATAGATGCCTAAAGGGGAGAGCTGAGTAGCTGACAAGACCTTCAGCCATATTAGCATATCTATCTCTAATGCTAATGAGAAAATTACTCAACATTCATAAGTGCTGACGAGAAGCATTTCTTTGTGGTTTTGCTTTATTCATAACGCAATTGATAATAAGTTAAATTTCAGTGGCTGCATAACAAATCTATGTGATTTCCTACTATGAGTAATTAAACAGTAGAAAGAAATCTTCATAGTTTCAATGAACACTTCTAGCATGTGCTCTTTAAAAGACCCAACAAAAATGAGTCACAGTAGAGACAATTAGCGACAAAATGACAAAATTGTAGAAGTAACCTACCAAGACCAACACACCAAGGTAAATTTTCAGACTCTTCAGAGCTAACAGCCAAGCCAACTATGGTTCCATTCAAACTGTAGAAAATCTCAGTACTGGGAACCTACAATAATATAAGAGAAACTTTGACAATTTTCTCCTGGTTGTTGAAATAAAAGTAAAAGCAGAGAATATGGACTATCAATTTTACGTGCACTAAAAGGCTTAAGGCATTCTATACTACAGAAATAAAATGTAAAAGGCAACAGTCTTAGAAAGATGCACGCAATATACAAAATGAGCAAAAAACACGTAGCGGCTCGGTCAACAAATTTAACCAACCTGACAGTAGAGATGTCGACTCTTGATGCTTGATATTGGAACTTCATAAGGAGGTTGAGATGCCAGTGCATTTGCAAGTTCTTTGATAGTCATGATGTTCATATTACTTGCAAAGCACTGCCTGAAATACGCCATAATTCGCAGATCACGCATAAGGTGTGCATCCTTCTGAACTAGAACCCTAGTACACAAGAGAGATATGATACACTGAGGCAAAAAAGTCCAAAGAAGTCCATATGTATAAGCAACTAAGACAATATTAATCATAAGTGACAACTTTTCAGGAAAACGGTAAGTGACAAAACTGATTCTTCGTTAAAAGAAATTAAACTGATTTCTGTTGTAAGTTGTAACTTCATAATTGAGAAAACATTTCTTTAAATTGAATCGAGACTCCAAGGAAGTAAAAGTAACATATGACAAATGTGTCAAACTACTAAACTAACATTTTTTACAATACAAATGCATGAATCTCCAATAGATTGTTGAAGCAACTAGAGCAGTGATGAACACAATAAACTGCTTCAAACTAGTAACGTCTGAGAAAAGTTATGAACGTCTAAACTTACGATCTGTTATAAGAATCCTGGAGAGCTGGGTTTATCTCAATTAGATTAACCATCTCTTTACTAGGGCTGTCAAACCAGAATGCCCCACCTGGTAGATTCTTACTCTTTGCAGATATATTTATTTTGACAACATGCGTGGGAGCAATGTACTTCAACATATCCACCAGTATGTCATAACCAACACCTGCACGCAAGAAGAGCATGAAATATAGTCACCTTAATGAAGATAGAAAAGGTATCCGCCTGAGCTTTGGCTCAAGATGGCTGGAGTGGAATTTGAGTAGGTTATGGTTAACAAAAAGTAATGCAAGATCAATGAAACTCTTCTTGGTATCAAGCAAGAAAAAATTGAGTTAATAAAAAGACAATACCTTTCACCCAGCCTGGTGTATTCACAACCAGAGGCAATTCATTCTTAGTAGGGTTTTCCCTATTGTTGAATGGGCAGTACTCCTTTTTATAGTAATCGTATAGGGCATATATATAATTCAAGTATGCCTTCGGATCCCTTTTTGAGGAAATATCACCGAAGAAAAAGGATCTAACAAAGGATAGAATCTTGTCATCAGATTTAAGTAAATTTGCACACGAGGGAACAAAAACCGCATATTTTCTCAAGTAAAAAACTATAAGGTAAAAAACTACAGGTAGTAAGACGACTTAAAATCTTGTACCTCTCTGGTGTCTTGAGACATGGAATAGTCAAATCTGTTTTGATGAAAAAACACGTCATGTTTTTAACAACAAATACACTCTCATAGAATGTAAATTTACAATGTGTTGACAAGATTGTACTCCAAAAAATCACCTGGAGTTAATTTATCAACAACTGTGAGAGAAAGAAATCCAGGAGTAGTAAACTCAGACTGACCAACATCTGTATCCAAATAAGCTACTTTTTTGTACCTGCAACGACAGTGAAAATAGTGTTAGCAGAATAATAATAATAATAGGTATAATCTCCCAATTGATGGGACCTATACTACCATAATACAGCTAAAAAAATCAGGCATGAAGCTCAAACTCAACAATCAAGCCATTAAATTTCAACCCCTGGCACCCTTCTCAAAAGAGAAAAGGACAAATATTTGAATGGGTCAGGTTAACCCAATACAGGAGCACATACCCAATTCAGCATTACTGGAAACGAAATAGTCAAAAAGAAAATTTGTAGAAAATTTCATGGCAAAAGAATATTAACCATACTACAAACCAGAACAAGGTTTCAATTCATTTCATGAAAAATGCATGAGAATGTCAGAGACCACATTTAGCATTGAAGATCAATTCCAACAATCAAGCCATTAAATTTGATTCCCTAAGACCCTTCTCAATGGAGTTCGCATAGAAAGCACAAACTGAATGTAACAACTAGGTATCTAGTGTGGTTAACATAAACTCAATACAGGCAAATTAGCACATACTGATTTCAGCCTTAATGAAGAAAACCTGAAATTCATCGCAGACCCACGAAAGAACTTTAGCCATACTACAAACCAGAACAAAGTTTCAATCTGATTCATGGACAATCCCTGAGAACTTCAGGACCAAATTTAGCATTAAAGATTAAATTCAACAATCAAGCCATGAAATTTCATTCCCTGGGACTTTTCTTCAAATGGTAACATAGAAAGCACCAACTGACTGTAACAACTAGATGTTTAGTGACTGAAGTTAACAGAAACCCACCACAGGCAAAATTAGCACCTACCCAGTTCAGCTTTTATGGAAGTGAAAATAGTTTACCAACTTGAACTTCATAGCAGACCCATAAATGAACATTAGCCATATTACTAACCAGAACAAAGTTTTAATCCATTTCATTGAGAATCCATGAGAACTTCAGAGACCAAATTTAGCACTGAAGATTAAATTCAACAATCAAGACATTAAATATAATCTAACAGAGAGATTGTTAGGGAGGTTAACATAAATAAAATACAGGCAAACTAGCACATGCACAGTTAAGCTTTAATGGAAGTGAAAATAGTCAACCACACAATTTGAAGAAAACTTGAAATTCAAAGCAGACCCACGGGAGAACATTAGCCATACTACAAACCAGAACAAAGTTCTAATCCATTTCATTGAGAATCAGCATCAGTTAGCACTGAATAAAGGGTCAAAGACATCATCAAACGGAAAAACTGACCTGTTGAGAAGAATATTAAGGAGGTGGCGGGAAAAGGTGGTCTTTCCGCTGTTTTTGGCGCCGCAGATGAAAGCAATGGGCGGAGGCGAAGTCACTGAGTCATAGGCTATGGAGTCAGCGGCGTCGGACCATTCTTGCGGTATGTAAATGTCAGGTGAAGGTTTTTCAGGTTCTGCTACCAAAGCCATGGATCTCTCTCTCGCTTCACCTTTGTTTGAGGCTTTGAGCTTCACATAACCATAAAGCACATTGACATTTCAAATGCTTACTGAAATTACTTTTTGGGGCATTATTATTGAGTACTCTCAATTCAACTTAATAAAGAACACAAACATCTTAAGAACTATGATATCTGGTTTCTACCAAATTTGGCCTACTAGAATAAATCCAAAGTGCAGCTTCTTCCTCCAAAGTGATGACACCGTAGAAATATAAACAAAGAAAATTTGTAGTGAGTATTAATTGAGGTGAATATTAAAATATGACTACCCCTTTACCCCATTATGCAGATTAAGCAAAAATAAGTAGCAACACACCTCATAATATTAGGTTTTATTGAGTGCATTAATTAGTATTGGTTGAATTTAACTGCAACTTAGTTTGCTATGGTAGTTTAGTTATCTAAGTTTGATATCAAGCATTAATATAGCAGAATATCAGGGACAGTGAAGCTTGTACTGCAGTAAAGAAAAGATCACTTCTTTAGTAATATTTTATGATGTAAGTACCACTTAATTTAGAAAGAAGAAAAAAGCACAATTTTTATAACAAAAATCTTTTACAACTCAAAATTTGCTGATTTAAATATCCATCCAGTTACAGTTGTAAGGACATATTAAACAAAGTGATTGATAATCACCAGTTGAGCAATCCAAAAAGTATATATCAATCTTGGTTTCTCTTTAATATCACGATTGAGTACTTGTAATATGGGCTTATATATAGATAGAATTATAGACACACCAGCTAGATTATGGTTTAAGTTCTCAATTATATCTTAAGGCTCTTGTTTTCTTCTCTGGAAAGCATTTTATAGATAAATAATCAACTTAAAGAACACACACAATTTTCTGATCCTACATGACACTAAGTCTTCCAAAGGTCAGTATTGAACTACAGAAGCAAAGGTTAGCTTAAAAAGGAAAAAGAAAAATCAAGAAAATAACATCACAGGCTAAGGCAAGAAGTTAGAGCACACCCGGTTGGGCTGTGAAACACAAGTAATAATACCAGGTTCTATTGAATCTAATCGACTCAGCATTTCTATCGGGCATTCTGTCAAACGCTTTGTTTGCACAATCAAGCATGCACAACCACCATCAAAATAAAATTCTAAAAAAATCAAAAAAAAGAATATGGGTAGTTGGAAACTGAATCCTCTATTAACAATAAAGAGTATTCAACTTCTAAACTCATAGGCCTGGAAAGATAAAAATAAATAAATAAATAAACCAGGTTGCTCAATTTTCTTGGCTCTAGACCCAGAAAACTCAAGAACCAGAGCTCAACAATTAGACCCAATTAACTTCCGGTTTTGGTCACCGAATTCAAGAGATTACAGCTCAAGGCATCTCAATAATCAAACTCCGCAGAAGAAAAACAAACGCTTCTCATTCATACCAAGAAAAACTTATATGCTTTCTCAAATTCGTGTAAAATATAGCAAAGAACAGCAGAGACGCACCACTAGATATAAATTCAAGGCTTTTGTTCTGTTTGTGCGTGTAAAACAGAGAGGGAAGAATGCATACCAATAGTTGAGGGACTGACTGGTCTACTAAGCTGTATGGAGGAAATCGAAGTGAGTGATGGGTTGCTTTAGTAACAGAGCTTCAATGGCGGGAGCGAGTCATATATATACACTGTTATAATGACTCTGATTGTGTGATTTTTGCTCTGCAGTGTCACGAAGGTCACATTTGTATTTATTATTATTTTTTTTTTTTTGTTTTTTTAGTTCTTTCTCCC
>JXTC01000137.1:585992-639128 GCA_002914845.1 Trema orientale | reverse complement strand
AAAAAAGATGGGTAACCTGATGAGTTGGTCAATTTTTTTATTTTCTTTTTTTTATAAGAAAATAAAAATAGTGAAAAATACTTAATAATCCTAGATTACTCTCAACTATTTTATTTATTGGGAAAAAAAAAAAACAACAACAACAACAACAAAAGATGTACAAATTTTAAGCTGTTTCACGCATAATTTTTTTTTAAACAAATTTTCTTTCAATATAGTTGTTTAATTCATTTTTTGTTATTTAAGAAAATAAATTATTCATAATGTGAAAATTATGGTACCTTGGATTTTACCTTTCGTACAGTAAAAAAGAAATTTTATGAAATATTGAAGATACAATAGTACATATAGTTTTAAATTAAAGGTAATTAAAAAATTAAACTTTAAATTAGATTTTCAAAAAAGAAATAAATAAAAAAGAATTAAAAATTAATATATTGAATGAGATGACTTGTTATTGTAGGTTTATTTCTAAATTAGTCAAACTTACCTATCTATGGAGCAAAAATAAGAATACTCATTGAAAACTCACTTTTTTTATAATTATTGGATTATAACTGTTAGAAAAACTTCTTTCTTTTATTTTTTTGTTTGAATTTTTGAAATCCAAGTTTAGCCAATTTTGAATTATATATACGATATTTCTGTATTTTACTACATAATTGTACTTAATGGTAATTTTATTTATCGATTTTATTCTGATGGAAATAAAAATAAAACTGTGAATGTACAAAGACTACTAGGTGACACCTTTAGAACCTCCCCTTCTTTTTCTTTTCTTTTACATGTAAATTTTGCTTTGAGGACATAAAGGGATAATCCAGGAGTGCAAACTCTCGTATTCACTCTTTAGTATCACTAGTATGTGAATTCCATGATTTATTGTATTAGTAAAATATTAGATATTTTAAAATGCTCACATGTCAAATAAGAAGAACGAATACTTCGTTTGGTTCACCAATTCTATGCCATTCAAATGTTATACCTATTGAAATGAGTATGTATTTCAACAAGTCTAGTTTTTCTATTCAAATGGTTCATTGGAATAAGTGTTGTTTCAACATTTTTTCATTCAAATGATCCACCAATCACATTAACCATTGGATGAGTTTTCTACTTTTGGAATGAGAATGGTGCTCCTCTTTATTTTTGAATAATTCATGCTAATGTCTCCTATTTTATTTACAATTCATTCCACTTTATTTCACTTCAAATATCTCTCATTCCAATTATAACTCATTTCACAATTTTCATTTAAATACACCAATTCAAACGGGTGAACTAAACGGATCTGTTTAATATTTTATTATAATAATTAATAAAATGTCTTTTTTCTTTTTTTGGTTACTAAATAAGTAAATGTCAGTTTTTCAAATATTGTAGAAAATAAATAGTGTATCAATGTATATATCAATGCATATATCAAATATAAAATATAATGTACTTAGCTAGCATAAAAATTATTTTACTCAGTCCATGACTAAAGTTATATAAGTAGATATATCAATTATAAATATACACTCTATCATTTAGCTGTAAAACGATAAATATAGATATTTATTAAAATGAAGTGTGAAAAAATTACACACACTCTAATTTTATTTTATTTGTTTTAAATTTGGTTGTATTCTTAAGATTTTCATGTGCAGTTTGGAAGATTTTTATTAGCAGCTTTAATTATGATCTTCAAAAATGCCCCTATTCTTTGAAGCAACACAAAGTCATTTAAAACAAATCAATTAGTCACATAAAACACCCCAACTAGTAGTATAAAACAAGTTTCGTCAAAATATATATATATATATATATATATATATATAACAAGTCAATTAGCACGCCCAATTCATCCTTGGGAAAATTAGACAATATACGGTATTTCAGAAAAAAAAAAATTTTAAAAATACAATAGTTTTGTGTTGGGTGCAGTACGGTTTTTGTTAGAAAAATATTGTTTTCTAAAAAATATTTAGAAAAATACTATTTTTTAAAATAGTAACGAGTTTCTAGTAATCAGTATCCAGAAACTGTTAACTAGTAACCAAAGATATTTATAAATGGTATATAACTAGTAATCAGTAACCAGTAACCAGTTTCCAGAAACCGGTAACCAGTAACTATTTTAAAAATAGTACTTTTCTAAATATTTTTTAAAAGTGATATTTTTCTAATAAAAATAGTACAAAAATTAGAAAAAAGTCTAACTTTTGTACTTTTGTAATTTTTTTCGGGTTTCTGTAGGTATAAGTGTTAGAAACCCTTCAACCCAACTAGCCAGTTGTACTTCTATTTTAGTATAAAATTTTGCGGAAGATTTATCATTATATTAAGAGATAATTAGTTTATATCTTGCGTTTTAGCTGTTATCAACAATAATATCTAGATTTAAAACTTGTAACAAATATAACCTTCCCATAGACAAATATCAATTTTAAATACATTATAAACATTAAATATATACACTTAAAAAAGTAATTCAAATTTAAAGCTTATCTAAAATTGATAACTATATTAATAAATAAATAAAAAATCTAGGGTTTTGCACTTTTAAATTTGATTTTGTAATATTTGTTATTTTAGTTATTAAATTTATTTGGTTTTATGAAAGCATGTGTAAAATGTTCAATTTCATATATAGAGCTAGGTTTGGTTTCTAAGTGCACGCTATAGAACTAAGGTGAGGAAAAGATACAAATTGTGTTTTGAGTTAATTTTTTTTAATGAATCATGAATGCTATATTCACCCTTCTTTAGTTTTTCACTCTTCAGTCTCAGTACTTCACAACTTTTCTCTACTACTTCACAACTTTTCTCTACTTTATAACATTTTATAACATTATTATTATGTGAAATATTTTAGTACATTCCACGTTTCAAACAATAAGAGAGAAAAATAATGGTCCTAGCACTCCTCATTTTTCAAATATGACAGTTCCTTTAAATTTAGATAACAAGTATAGTAAGTACTTTATTCAAAGAAAAAAAATAAAAATATAATTTAAGTTATTAAAAGAATAATTAGTGCCCTTCAGGATAAATGAAAAACAAAAAACAAAAAAGTGAAAACTGGGGATTGATTTTCAAACACTTGGTACGCCGCCTTTTTCAGATTAATCACTCTTAGCAATATAAAACCTGAAAATAAAAAATAAATAAATAAAAAAATCACACCATACAAGTTCGAATACTTTTACTTTCACTAAATTTATCATTAATGATTTTACAGAAAATAAATTGCACGAGTGGCTATCATAATTCATATGCACACACTTGTACATCCCATTTAAGAATTGATTTATCATACGAGGCGAAAGTAATTCATAACTCCGTTGATAACAATGCAATACAAATATTTGGAACAATGATTAAACATAACCAAATCAAGTCAAAATTCCCGTAATTTGTACATAAATGACCAAGGCTATTAAACATTCCAAAACTATGAAGAATGAAACACACCTATGAGGAAGCCTAAAAAAAAATTCCTGTCCTTACCTTCAACTCTACAACTCTATACCATGTGATGTGATCTTACCCCCAAAAAATGACAAAGCCAAGAGAAAGGAAACCACTCAAACATCTCACAACTCATCAACACATAGATACAACAATTGATCAACACTCTCCCACCCAATATGAAGGGGCAATGATTCTCTTTAAAAATTGGAGAATCACAACAAATACAGGATACTAAAACAGAAGCTGCTAATACACAATCATCGAGGCCTGGCAAAATGGCCCCCTCTATGTAAAACTCCGATCTTTGCCTATGATACAAGTGTATTATTCAACTCAAACGGCCTCAAAGCTCCTTGAACTATCTCCTGGACTGTTCGATTCCGACGACAAACATCTGATAACTCGTCGATTGGAACTGTCAAAGCATTAATATCACCCCCAGATGCAGCCTCTGACAATGCTTTCAAAAATCTAGAACGTTCAATCTCTGTTACAGCCGTCAAAGGAATCAATGAAACACTTTCTTTGGCCCATTCCACTGCTTGCCCCCTATATGCTCGAGTCAGCGCTAATAGAGTGTATGTTACCTGGGAGAAAAGCACCATGACGGTCCAGACATACATTGAAGAACAAAGGGATAACACTGAATTTTATACCAGGGTTATTTAAATCAGGGTTAATGTTAATAGGCATAATTATAGACTGAAAAAATAGCCAAAATGGGTACCGTTTCTAGTCTAGAGCTTGGAAGTGCTCCAGTTAATGAAGCAACCAAAATTCTTGTGATGATGACTCCTCGAGGGATTATAACAGCATCCCTGATCGGCAAGTACTGTTCCCCTTTGCCAGAGTTTGCAAGATCGAAGATATCAGATAAGAAGGTCAATATCGAATTTGAAGCTTCTCTGCAAGCCGGGGAAAAGATATTGTCAGTTCCTGTTTAAAAGTGGATGATGTATTATACTATGACATAAATAAACACTGACAAGATAGAATAAATGGATTTAATGATATTCGGCAATTGAAGTATGACAATTTCTTGCATACTACAAAATTGTTAACGTGCATTCTACTTGACTTAGTTAACACCTTTGACTTATGCTTGCACTAGAAAAATGACAGAACATGTAGGTGTAACCAAGCATACCGGTGCTGTACTGTGATCCCAATCATTGAGCAATCTACTATTGATGGAAAGACTGGGGATGGAATAAATAATTGAGGGCAATAGCGAATGCATCTTGATGCCAACAAAAAACAATCATCTGCTATATCTGGTCTGGCAGTAAATTCCTGCCAAAAACAAATGTGCATATGAACAAACATCAATATAAGCACTGTCAAATCAGAGGGGGAAAGCAATATATTGCTCAATGAAACACTACCTGAATAGTTGTGAGAAGACGTGTTGTATGCACAAAGAGTGCTTCAATCAAACTTTTTAAATAATTTGCACAAGATGGATCAGAACCAAATATCTGCATCAAAAGATGAAATGCACGAATTCATAGAATATATATTTGAAAATTTCAGTAGCTCACACCTTAAGAGGGACACGTGTACCTTTATGACCTCACTAGAGAGATAAAGAAAGCATGGTTGGTGATGCTGTTGATAAAGGCATTGGATCTCTTCTAGCATAGCCCCAATTGTGATTCCCATGAACCTCCCAGAAGTTCTCACCTAAGAATTAACAAATTATCCAGAATTATTAGAAACACAGAAATTCATATCCGATCCTATTGATAAACTATGAATTAGAAGACCGAAAACTTGAATGACGACACAAGACAAAATAATATTGAGAAACCAGTAAGGAAGTTCAAATTACACGACACAATGGATTCCTCACACAAATCGATCGAGCAAAAAAATTAAAATTATAATAATACAAGTCTATATATTACTAACGTGCATAACCGAGGTTTTTTATAATTTATCCTATTGATAAACAAAGCATTAGAACATAGAAAACTTGAACGACGACATACGAGGAAATAAAGTTGAAAAACTCATAAAGAAGCTCAAATTACATGACAATGGATTCATCACACAAATTGATCGAGGAAAAAAAATAAAAATAATAGTAACACACGTCTATATTACTAATGTGCATATGTTTTCTATTACTAAATTATCACGGAGGGACTGAGAAAGTTCAACAAACTCACAGCATATTTGCACGCTCGGCAAAGAGACTCCATTGTCCGCATGTCCCAAGCACGACTACGCCAAAATAATTCAAGGCATCAATTAAACAAATCAAGATATCAAGGCAATATTAACCTTTTCTTTTTCCTTTTTAATAAGATGATATCAAAGATCACTGTATTACCCCTAATCAATCTTATAAATACTCACAGATCAAAGATGCCTTTGAAAATTGGCCATAGCCTTTGAATTGCATCTGCCACAGCTTCAGGGTGATATACATATCTGATGATTTCACTTGCATGTTAAAAACATTCCAAATCACAGAGAAAACAAGGACATTGCAATAGGATACGGATCACACCTAAAAATGTAGGCAAATCGATCAATATGAACTGTTAACTCTCGTGCAGGTTTCTTATTTAAAACTTCTGGGCCTTGGTTGACAATTTCCTGGTTTTCCATATCATAACATCAGTAGTCCCATCAACACATAAGATATAACTAAAATGTCCCGCGTGAAATAAAACTCACCTGTAAAGGAGTAACCACTGGCAAGCACAATGCCTCCAGATACCTCTTAGCGTGGTCAGGAGGAAGTTCTGTAATAACCATGCTGCAACAAAACAAAAATACAACAGAATATCAAGCAAACTGCAATGGGAAAAACATGGAGTTTTGTGCAATTCACTTATCCCATCATTTTCAGTAAAAGTATTACCTTAATGCTTCAACAAGATGCAGCGAGTCTTCAGGAGAGACTTTAAAACTACCTTCACCATTCAATGCCCCGTGGTATATATGAAAGAGGCCATCCAAAAATCCACAAAGCTTTTTCCGGCAATCTACATTAAGGAGAAATATTATTTAAATCAAAGCTATAAACATAGCCTTTTTCTTTTCCCTCTTGCTTTAAGAAATAGAGCTCATAAGGGTACGGCATACCCAACAAAGAGAGAAGAGAGAACAGAAGGAAAAGTATCTGACAATCAACATGTTTAAAGAACTAATAAATGGGAAGTCAAAGCCATTAGAAGAATATAGAAACAATAGTAAACTACACTCCGAGAAGAATGACAACTACCGCAGAAATAAAGCAGACAATGTCGCTTTAAATGATTGAGATAAGCTAATCATGCTAAATCTTCACATTGCTTTAAGTGAACAAGCAGCTTTCTGGCCAAACAGAGAATTAGAGTTTCAATTTTCGAAACCCATGTCTAAATTTAAAAAAAAAAAAAAAAAGTGTAACAACAGGACTCTTATACCACACAATTAGATTTAAACTGCCAGAATTTTCACCAAACCACTATAGCAAATATAAAAAGAAATGCTCTGGGGTCAGCACCCAGCTGAAAGGACAACATCATGAATATATAACATGAACTAGAAAAATGAATTTTACCAAAAGAATAAATAACTTACTCACAATCAATGTTCTGAACAAACTTGAGAATTTTGAATTGATTCTAGTATTTTTTTCACTTACTTCATTACTTGCACCTTAACAGATGAACAAAAATAGAAAATTGGTAATCAAAAGAGACCATGTACCATCACATATATGTCTAAGCGCTAATGCTGCAGCTGCTGCTGTATCCTCGGATTTACCCATGCCACTCATCAGGATTTGTAAAACTGAAGGCAGTATAGATGGTCCACGAGATGCAGCATCAAGCCATTTTGAATATGCTCCAATCATTAAGCACACTGAAAAATATTAAACATGTCGATCCCATGAGCAGAAAAATGGAATTTCCATTCCATGGAAAGGAAGTGCATACCACGTCCTTGGCACCTTTAGACAACCTTACCTTCTTAATCCAGGGGGCAGTGAGAGGATGGTGAAAAAAAATAAAAGAAAGGAAAAAAGCTCAACTTTTGAACTGAATGTCATACCTGTCTGTAGTAGCTGGGGATGTTGAGTGAGTTCAGAAAGTAACTCCATAACCTGTGGAAACCAACCAAAACAAACAAAAATGTAAACAGGACAATTACATACATAGATAATTAACAATAAGAAAAGAATGATGAAACTAATCATCATAGATTGCACAAACAAAACAAGAAAGCAAGTCAATTACAGCTATTAACAGAGGAAAATTAATCACACTGCCAACTTCATGTTGTAAAATATCAAAGCATTACTCAGACAATAATAGAAACTTTTGGTTTCGTGAATCCATTAAGAGCAATAAAAGATTCATAGGCGTGAAAGTTTGCAAGTACTTCAGCATGACGATGGAAAAAGCAAGTATACAGCAGGGAAAATCATACAGAATAATTCCTTCATAATTGTACTAAACACACCAGTAAACTAAATTTGATAAGAAATGGAACAAAAGATCTTAATATGATCAAACTACTGCAATGAAAATATGTTCTTATATTTTCATTATAGGAACAAATATTAAGTAGCATCCTGTACCGGTTGATTAGTCAACAAACAAATGAACTACATTAGGGTTTTTTTTTTTTCTTCCTTTTGGTTTTTATTTTTGCTTTGGTTTTTTACTGGCTGAAATCAATACATGAGGCATTTGAAATTGATAAAAATAAAAAATAAAAAATAAAACCACAACATACCTGTGGCATTACTTCAGCTTCAACAACTGATACATAATTTGAAATAGCACGGATGCAAAACAAAGCAGCCTCAGCTGGACGCCATTCACTCTGTTCATCATTCTTAAATCTGCCTACAGCCTTAAATGAAATAAATTATAACATTAATTTATTATATAAGGATGATTTAATAGCATCAAACAAATCATACGCACCTCAAAAAGCTTTGTGTAAAGAATTTTAAGTGTTGGATCACCACCCAGAACCGATGCTGCATCGATTAAGACATCTGCCACAGCTGGCAACACAATAGTTTAGTTAGAAATGCATGCAAAGAGAGGCCCTTTCACCAAGAAGAATAATATCTGCAGAAAAAAGATAGAGAGGATGCAAACATAACAAAGTTTACCCTAGAAAACACTCAGAAATAAATTAGCGCAAAACATCGGATCATATGGAAAAACCTAGAAATTCCATCAATGAGGAATATAATAATACATGAATAAATATATATATATATATATATATATATATCAGAAGTATAACATGCAAATAATTGTTAGCAGATTCAATTGTGATCTTGAATTTCAATCATCTATCTGGTTTCCTTTCATGTTTAACTGTTTGTGACCATGATATTAAAAAGCATAGAACCCAAGGACCAAAAACCAAAACTTAGAGGCACGCAAAACTTTGGAAGGAAAAAACATACATGTATAAACATAATTTAACAAAAATTCTGAGCCTGTAATGAGTCAGTCTTAAGAATTACACTAGGGTCAACATCTATCCACCATCTTAGGATCAGAAACTTGGATCCCCAGTTAGAAATTTGAAATGCACATACACCGGGATTGCAATCTACTATGACGATTTCATTTGCTTCTTATGTGATTCTCTAACAAGAACAAAAGCAGAATAAAATAATAATAATAACAATAATGAATAGGGTCAATATCTATCCACCATCTTAGGATCAGAAACTTGAATCCCCAGTTAGAAATTTGGAAAACCGGAATTGCAATCTACTATTAGGATTTCATTTGCTTCTTATGTGATTCAATAACAAGAACAAAAGCATAATAAAATAATAATAATAATAATAATAATAATAATAGTAATAATGAAACAAAGCCATGAAATTTTGTTAAGAAAATAGACAATTTGAAAAAAAAAAATCCAGACTTCAAGTCCTTACCATATCTCGTCTGTTTAAATTCCTTGAGGTCTTCATATGAAAGATCCTGATGATCTTGAGGATATTGAACTCGGAAGCTTACCTATGCAGAGAAATTATAGCTGTTGAAGGTTGTATGCAGAAACAAAAGAAAACGGGAAAGGAGCATGTATTCAATTCTACAATTTAAGTTGCTGTTGAAAATTTTATGCAGAAACAAAAGAAAAAGGAGAAAGGAGCATGTATTCTCTTCTACAATTTAAGTTCCGTGCAGGAACTCCTCAGTCCTTTATTCTTTTTTAGACAAATGAGGAACTTAAATCCTCAATTCATCTTCTCATCCATTAACATAAAAAAATTTACATAAGGAAACAGATCTATGTTTTAAGAAATTACTTTTTGCCAAAATACTAGACAAGAAATTGATTCAGAGAAAAAACAAAAATGAATGCACTTCTCTTCACATGAAACTAAGCATGTTAACAAAAAACAGTGAATAGAATTTTCGGAATAATTGAAAAATAAACAATGATCAAAGCCAACAGTGCCAGAATACTTTTAATTTTGGGTTCTGGACCAGGCAACAGGAGGAGGAAGACACCAAGGAATCCGGCAAGTTTGGGTGGTTTGTTTGTCCATTTGGTTGGAATGAGATAGAAGAATTCTTATAACGTTGACAGGATTGAGTATTTCTAGGATAGATTTTAAGATTTGGATAGCTCTGTAGCTGGTGAATGTAGAAGAGTTTAAAGGTTCTTTTTTTTCTTCTTTAGATCCGCTAAGAGATTGGCATTCACTTAGTAATTCTTAGCCTTTGGTGATAGCTTGTTCCCTACTTTGCATCATACTTTTATTAACATTCATACTAATTTCATATTTTCATTTCTTATTCCGAGAGAGAGAGAGAGAGAGAGAAACTTCATATCACAGAGAAAAAAAAATGAAGACAGTAATCAACACATTTTGAAAAACGCGTGAATAACAATTAATTGTATAACCACCTTCAGACTATCACAATATTGTTTTACAATTACAGAGCCTGAAGAGGCTAAGCCTATGACACCATGTTAATATTACTTAGAGGTGTTTGATGTCTGTATTCATAAATCTGAAATTTAGAACATCAAAGAGGAAACTCACTAGGGATACAAGTGACTCGTATGCTGGACGGAAAACCTGCAGCCTTCTTTTTCTTTCAGCTTCAATGGATGTTTCATTACCAAATGAAATATATGAATCCCTACAAGGTTAGAATAGCTATATCAATATTCTGTTTTAAGCAAATGTTGGTAGAATGAGCATTCTCAGAAAGCCTACCTTTTGGTCAAGTTCACCTGAAGACTGTGCCAAAAATTGAACGTCATTGAGGCAATATCATACTCTGGGTGTGAAGCAACTTCCAGTAAAGCATGTACAATTAACATTGATTCATCAGAACCTGAGATCAGAGTACGTGATATTCAATATTAAAAAAGGAATCTAGTGAGCCTTGCCTTCAGATAAGGAGAGTGACAAAAGTCAAAATTCAGATACCAGTTGCAATCAGTTCGACATAGGAATCACCCATGTCAGCAAATAATCGAGCAATGGCCTTCACATCTTCCTCATCCTTGAAACCAAGATAAAAATTAGGAACTGGTTAACAACACTCAATAAATTGACCTTTTCCCGCAACACAAGCTTAGTACAGGAGGGCCTTGCAAATGAAGATCCAAAAGCAGACAAGCATCAAGGTGATTGATGAACCCAACAATTATGGTTAGTGCCCTTTTTGCATTAAGAACCTACTCCAACCTGGCATAACAGGAAAACAGTCGTACAAACTACCAATCACCAGAAAAATTAGCCTACCCCAACCCGACGTGGCAGCAACATAATTCTAACCAAGTAGAAATCACTAGAAAATCATTACATTACTGCATAAAATCTCAAGATCTATTAAGCTCTAAAACAAACCCAATAAAAGAGAACTTTTAGAAGTACACAGATGCAATACCTTTGAAGAATCTCTAAGCTGTGCCTTAAGACTCATTACTTGAGGGACAATTACTTGAATTAGGGGCATATGCGCAGGAACACCACTGTAGCTTCCTGCTGCTGTATAATGAATCAACTCAGAAATAACTGCAAACAGAAAGAGAACAATGGGGTTAAAATAAAAAAAGCATGTGAAAGATAACTTCAAATGTAAATGGCCATACTATCTAAAATCAAACATCAAGCTCAGTCTCAGATATAAAGGACAAAGACTGGTATTCTTGGACATCTATAAGAGAAAGCAATGAAAAGACTCACACGAAAAATTAGCCGAAAGATAATAAAAACACTGTACTAAGTCTGCTCAATTTTCTCAACACTGACTTGTAATTTCCTAAAATTTCACTGCTAGTTTGCATGCTGTACACATTTCAATAGCTAAATTTTAGTAGATCAAAAGCAACAAGAACTTGAATCTCTTCTTAAATTTTCTCAAATAGAAATATTTAGACAATATATCTTCCAATATTTTACCTTTCTGATAAGTTCTTCCCAGTATACAGCTATAATTTATAAAACAACACTACAACAAGTCATTTGACAAACACATCATCGTGTTATTGAAGTGAAAAAAACTACAGATTCACAGAGGTAAACATTTATATATGCACATATTCAAACCAAATTAGCTTGTTCGTGCTGTAATACCATTCACCGATGCCTCTGAAAGTATTTCAGAATTCAAACTTGAGAGAGCCGTGAGCACCAATGGGTGAGATGCAAGCACACTTCCAGGGATCCTGAAACCAGCCCAATTTATGTACAATGAATTTATTCATCAACTTTGTTTACCCTATAGAAGACGAAAGAACGCCACGGAAGTTTAGAATAATGGTAAAATTTGCAGGTTATCAAGCGGTTACAAGACCATCCATTTTCATAACCCCCAAAAAATAGAAACAGATTAAATAATAAGACTGTTGCTTATCATCCTTAAGAAAAAAACACAATCTATTGCTTATCATCTTTTATGCAGCTTCTACATACAAGAGATCCAAATTCGTAATGGATCTTTATTCATTAAGCGAAAATAATGTATAAATTTATGATGACAGAGGAGAAAACACATACCCATGCTTTAGTCGAAGCCAGGAAGCAAATGCCTCGAGAACCTGAATTAACAAATAAGCTAAGATGAACAAAAGGACACTTGAAACATCCAATTATCCAACGAAGGAACTTGAAGTTATTATCCTAATATTAATGTAGACCAACTAATGAGGCACTTATACTGTAAAAAAAGCTCCCACCTGCTCTTTAAGCTCATTAATATTCAAACAAGCAGTTAATATATTAAGAGCAATCTCAATTTGTGATGTCAGCTCTTTTTCAAATTGGCGTCGTCTTTCCGGTCGAGCTGCTATCTTATAGTTAAATACTTCCTGATAATGAGAAAAAAAGAGTGAAGCAAAGACATGCAGTACAAAACAGGCCCTTAAGAGCTACATAGATACATATTTGATGAATTATAGCACATAAATTCAAAAGACATTATTAACCTCAGGTAAAACTGTAAGTAGCTCCAAGAATGCTGGTATGTATTCTGGATGCACATTCATCTCATCCCGAAGCCAATTTACAATGCCCCCATCCCCCCAATCTTCCGCAGGAACATATACAGCCAAGGCAGCAACTGCAATGCTAATCTAAAAATCCCGATGATTGAGCATGATATCCTCTATGAACATAAAAGTACAGGATGAACATGTATGCAGGAATCTTCAATATACTACCTGTGTTCTGACTTTCGGAGGGCCCTTGTGGAACTTTCTCAGTAAATTCTGCATTCAAAACATTCTTTTAATGCAAGAAATGCCTTAAGCAAAAGCACTTATATTGATAGATTGCACTTGTGTAGATAGATCAATTCTGTATATAGCGATTTAGTCACTCTTTCTAAATAAATATCGATAAATGCAGGCCACGATAGAGCAATAACTTAAAGCAGCTTATCCTAATTTAAGGCCCACTATTCTGAAGTTAACTAGCATCTACGAATTATTCAATACAATATACAAAGTCAAATGATGCATGTCTTTTGTGAGATTAAGAGAAAGGAAAAATGCCTACCGTGACAAAACATACACTTGATATACAATTGAGGATTTGACACAAGAAAAACAGCAATTTTACCTTTTCAAATTGTAATTAATGGCTACTTTTGAATGTTCATCGAATAATACATTGTCACATTATAACTTCATCTTAAACATTCAGCAAGCATACATAAAAGCTAATCTTCTCCTGCAGGTGAAAATTGAGAATGAATACTCACTCACATTTAATGAATCACGCAATGGGCGAAAGGCTTCAGAAGGTAGTTCTTCAAAATCGCGCTGAACCTAGAACAAAATCTCAAAACACAAACAACACTCACACTCTGAACTAAAGGTCACAGTTGAACATTTAAAACTAATTCATTAATGCAACTTACCTTGCTTCTAAGGGTCTGACTGCAAAAGATTAAGGTTTCTAGATTGCTAGAGGCATCATGAAGCAAGTTATCAGCCACCTACAGAGGAAAAAATTAATAATAAATAAGGGGTTAGATACCAACATTATATTTATTAACATATGAACTTGACCATCATAGTAAAAGCCACCCATTCATCATAGAATCGAGAAACGGCACTTTGCATTCTCAAAAAGGTGCCTGAATGTTAAATTTCAAGTACTTAAACTCTTCTACATTGACATTCCTTTGTTTTATCTAAAAACTCCAAAGTAGTTACAAAAATGAGCTTCAAATTGTATTTTCTTTCAACTCCTAAGATTTTCTCCACAGTAAAAATGACGCATAATTGAAATAATGCAGTCCTTAAACACATTTTTCGTATAATTATCACCTTGAAAATTCTACAATCAAAATTATTTTTCATTTCCAACATTTTCTCAGCAACCAAGCAGAACAAATGAAACAAAAAAAATCACTCCCATCCCATGCTAAACCAATAAAAAGGACTAAACCCTAAATTCAAAATCACCACATTCACAATACCTTAACTCCTCAATACAAACTCACCGAACGCCAAAACCCAAAAAAATCCAATCTCATGAGAGCTCACGAACACGAAACCAATCACAAATCGCCAAAACCAAATGAATCAAACACGAATAGAAGATTACAAATCCAAATCGACGAAAANTTTTTTTTTCGGTGAGGTGTTCTGATAGCAAAAAAAGGGTTTTTGGCGCCCCAGTAAGGGAAGGGTTGGGGTTGATCAGAGACGGAGGAAATGAAATCTCGGCCGTTGGATTCGCTTATGAGTTTGACTCTCTTGGTCAATAAAGCTCAGGAGGAAATGGAAATAATCCCTTTTTTTTTCTTAATTTTGTTTTTTGAAAAATGAATGAAGGAGATGTATATTAGTGACCACGTGGCGTGTGATTAGGTGAGTTGGCGAATTCGATGTGGGTCCCACTGGACAGATTGATACGTTGAAATCTTCGTTGGACGAAAGGAAGGAAATATTTTGAACTGAGAAAAAGTGGAGAAGATAAAAGAACAATCTTTGGGGGAACTATCTTTTCTTTCTATTTTCTCACCTAACATCATAATAATAATAATTTTCTAGAAAATTTGTGTAGGAATTCTTTTTCTTTTTAATAATCATTTTTTTTAATAATTAATAATCATTTTATTCATTTGATAATCTTGTGACTGAGTTAGAATTAAGGAAAATAATTGATGATTTGTGTGATTCTAGTCGTATGGTTCTATTTTTAGAATATTTGAAATTCCACTCAAACTCATAACCTCTACTTTTTATTGATCAATCCTCACCACTGATCAACCCACTTGCTGGTATATAAACGAATTTATACAATATATAATCACTGCAGTTTTGACGTGAGACATCTTGTCCCTTCTACACTTAGAGTAGCCAGAAATTCAAAAATCAACTACGACCTATTTATATGAAGAAAAATAACTTCGTTAAGTTCGGATTACCACGGTTCACCACAATAACAAATGAAATTGACATTCATAATATAATCATTTTTGGCTCCTGAATTTCAAGACATCTACATGTTAGTACCCAGAGCACATATTTGTTCTATTTTAACTAAGTTCGTTACTTGATCATTAACAAGTGGAAGTGATAGAAAACCTAATATGACTCTGACACTCACATGTGGTGTCTAATGAGGACAATCTAATCGTTTTAGATTAGGCTCATAATTTTGTTCTTATTTAGGAAAAGGTGGGTAAAAGTGTCTCAAAGGGACGTCTTTGGAGTATTTACTATTAGTGCAAAATATAAATATAATTCGAGTATTGTTACATTGACTAGAGAATGGTGCAATTTAAGAATAACCAAGTTTTCAATTTGGAATAGTTCCAACAATCATACTTGATAAGTTCTTGGAGCAACTGAAAAGGATGCTTGACATTGACTCTTAATGGGCGTGCTCCCACCGGAATTTGAAGTGGCACTAATGTGATATCTATCAAGGGGAGTCTAATGTTCAAGTTTGCATAAGCACAATTAAAGAGATAGACAGAAAATTAAGCAACAGAAAATTAAGCGATTAAGGGTATGTTTGGTAGGAGGAAAAAGGGATAGGAAAGAAAATAGTAGAAGAGAAAAAAGAAGAAAAAATATTTTTGGTTGATTGGTTGAAAGGAAAAGGGAGAGGAAGGGAAAATATAAGAGGAACAATTATGGGAAAAAATAATAATAAGGTACGACCCACAAAATTTTTTCCTTCCAAATTAGAGAGAAAAGTGGAAGAAAAAAAAGTTTAGCAAATGAAAGAGTTAAATATACCCTTACATACCAGTGTTAAAATTATTATATTGAGGGTAAATAGTCATTTTTAGTATAAATCAGTTTTCTTTCATTTATTCATACAAATAACTTTCCCTTTTATACTATACATTTTCTCTCCCTTATAATTTTTCCTTCTGTTTTATTTTCTTTCCTCTCTACCAAATATAACTTTCCTTGTCTATCCAAACCCGTCAGAAAAATATACATAATGGTCATTTCAAAGTGAACAAATTAAAACCTTAAATAACAACATAACGTTTTAAAGCAACAAAAAATTAAAAGTTCAACTGTAAAGTATAAAATTTACAAATTAGCTCCTAACGAAATAATATCGTAATTTTTTTCAAAATTCATAATTTCGTAATTCTTAGAAAACTATAAGACCAAAATTGAAAAAAAAAAAAAAAGAACATGGTATAATTGGTCTAGATCAAACTTATTTCAATAAGGCGTATGGTAAAAGGGAAAAATGAGAGAAAAAAGAAAGGATAGGAAAGAAAAGATGAGTAAAAAAAAAATGGTTATTTGGTATAAAGGTAAAGGGAGAGGAAGAGAAAATGAGAGGGGGAAAAAATGAGACGGGACTCTCCAATTTGGAGAGAAAAAAGGAAGGGAAAAAAACTTTAACTAATGAAAGAAATGAAATTATCGAATTATCATTGCATACTAATTTTTAAAATTACTATATTGAGGGTAAAATAGTCTTTCTTTCTCTTTAACCCTTACTTTCCTCCCTATATACCAAACAATCATAGGGAAAAGACATTTTTCTTTCCATTCTAGATATTTTCTTTCCACTCTCAACTATATTTGGTAGGAAGGGAAAAGGAGAGGAAAAAAAAGGTTTAAGGGAAAAGTGGAAGAAAACTGAAAAATAAATTATTTTGTAGGATTAGGAAGGGAATGAAAAAGAAAATGGGTAAGAAAAAAATGGTTGGGCCATAGAAATATTTTTCGCCCCTAAAAATAGAGAGAAAATAGGAGGGAAAAGTTATTTACTAATGTGTAAAAGTGAATTTACTAAAATAATCTTATACACTAATTTTATACGAAACAACTATAGAATAAAAACGTTTTCTTTTCTATCCTGTATATTTTCTCACTCCTAATTTTTTTCCTCCTACTTTTTTTTATCTCTCTACCTAAAATAGCCTTAGTTTCGTGTCTTTTAGAAGGATTTTAAAGGTCATGAACTCTATGCAATATGAATCCCTTGTCATCAACTCATCTTGTTTATCATTTTATGACATATTGATTAATATTTTAATAATTTAAAATTTGCAATGGTGCCAAACGGCAATGTTCGTCTATAAATTTAATTTGATTGTATTGATGATTACAGTCAAATTTTAGCATTATTGCTAGATAATTGATTCTTAGTTACTTTGCTATTAGTTCTATTTCTTTTTTTCATTATTTTTAATTTTTTTTGTTTTTAGTTTTTTTTATTTTCTTTTTCAAGGTATCTAATGATGTTCAATTAACAAGTACTACTTAAATATGCTCATCGAGAGTCGGCGCATTTACATAATACTCAGTAGAGATATAAGAATTATCAACATAAGAGCGCATATGAGAGGGTGAATAAGGCAAGAAGAACATCCGACATTAAGCAGCAAATAGCAGATCCCACATCGATAGTTCTGTAGATAGCCATATTAAAACTTAAGCTATTAATCACATATGGCCTATGCGATAAGGTTGACCGTCCAACTAAAATATGTCCAACTCTTAGAGGAGGCTATTATCAACAGTTACATATTTAAGGAGATTTCACGAAGCAGCAAACTTTTCAATCACAATTCAGTCCTTCCTTTAATATGTATAATGTCGTACCAACAGTTGCTTATACTCATTCACACAATTCTTTTTAACCATATCTTCGACAACCTAATGCTCCAAAGTTCAAGTTCATCACTGGAGAATATAGTCAAGACTTTGGCTATAAATATTCTTAATTTCAAAAGCAAGCAATATCATCTATCAAGAAATTAGAAATTCAAGCCAGCCAACTATTTATTACTGTGAAATGATTGGAAAAGCAATGTTCTCAGAACTTAAATATCTCAACCGGTGATAACTTCAAAGAAGTATAATAATGTCGTCACTTTGAGCAGTGGTAAAGTGTTAAATGAAATACTTAGACGATCGATGGAGTCTATAGAGGAGCCAAATATTAAAAAAAGAATACTTCCATAACTCCTATTGCAACTTTATCACTTTTAAAAGATGAGTTGGGGAATTGGTGGGACAATGGAGATGATAATGAAGAAATAAATGGACTATTGGAGGAAGAGCATACCTATATCACCATTGATTTGAGCTCATCAATGGTGGTACAATTACATACACCGCTGGTGGACCCTTACTTTTTACCTACACCACTATTACCATATGTCGCCATTTATGAGTTTAAGTTGAAGACGGAGTTCTCCTACTAAACACACTTTGCCAAGAGGAGTCAAGTTGGAGCAACGAGCCTGAATTTTTCTAATTTTGCCAAGTTTGAGGGTATTGAGAAAGAAGACCCATATATTGTGTTATTTGACATATATTATAAGAGGCAATCACTATTTGAAGTATATCCACGTCAGGTTGAGGACGTGAAACTAAATGCTTGTCAGAATGCAATCCGGTGAAAAGAGATGGGGAACACGTTCCAAACAGATTTGATCTTTCTAATGCTCACTCTATTTTCCACTTTATTCTGGTTTTGTTTTGTTTTGTTTTATTTACTTATTTATTTTTCTTTTCCTTTTCCATGCTTCATCCTTAAATTAGAGATTTTAGTATTATGTTGAGAACAATCTAGGGTTTAAGTGTGGGGGAAAGACTTTAGGATTTTTCAATTTTTATTTTGTATTTTAAAGGGTAAATTTTTCATTTTTAGTATTGTTTTTAAGTTTTAGGGTATCTTATAGTTTCTATGATGAAACTTAAGCTTTATTATTGTGGTTTTAATTGATTATGAGTATTACTTAGAATTGTGATGTTATTCTTTTGTTAATATACTTTGATAATGATTATACTCACATTTTATGCACATTAGCCATATCATTCAGCACAGAGTAGAACATGCTAAATTAGTTAATTTCTTGAAGTTTTACATTGAATATTATCTCGGTTTTTGTGATTGAGCTAAATGTTAGAATTCTCCTAGAGGTTTTTTGAGATAAATGACTAATCAAGTATTTTCCTAGAAAATGATTAAGGCATTTAGGTTTTTGAGTACCATAACCAAATAAGCTAGTTTCTTGATTGATGTCTAAGGACATCTCTCTAGTTAGCTAAGTTAAACCTAAATGTAAACTTTTTTCTTTTAGTTAGCCACATATTATCTTCACCTAGTCTTAATATTATTACATCCTACCTTTGGTTCTATGTGTTGAGTAGAGTAAGGAACATTAGGAAGAGCTGCAAAGAAATTAGGTTAAGAGTGAAAAATAAGTGTGTGAGAGAATTCAATTTCGTAAAATGGAGGTAGAAAAATATAAGAAAAGAAAAGGAGAGGAAATTATTCTATGTTTGACATTTTAAAAGATAGATGATGAAAATAAAAGAGAAAGTATAGACATAAAAAAAAGAAAAATAGAAAAAGAAAAAAAAAAGTCAAAAGGAAAAAAAAAAAAAAGAAAAGCTACATCTCTAGAAATAAAGTATTAAATTCATCTCTTGAAATTTTCCTGTGAACAATTTTCTTCTGGATATTATAAGGTTAATTAGAGTGAAGTAAAAGCCCATCATTATGATATTTGACCTTGTTTTATGTATTTACATGAAGCTGAGAATTGTGCGTATTGGAGAATTTTTGTTATATATGAAATGTGCAGAATCGTTTGTATACATCTTATCCTTTTTTTCTTGAATCTTAATACTCACTGGCCCTATTACAACTTATACTAAAGACCTTTTAAATCCAAGTAAAACCTTCCGTGTAGTGGAGAAGGTACCAAAGAGAGAGCATATAATGACAGTTCTTTGATTAGGAACCAGGTGATATTCTTTGTGATATTTATGAGGATTGCTTTTCGAAGCATGTATAGAGCAATCACTGTTAATATTGGCTATAGTACACGCATATTTGAGTATAATTATTTGAGAGGTGTATTAGCTTGAGAATGGCTAAGGATTCGATGCAATATTTGTTTAAAGTCGGAATCATGTATTCTTATTGTTCTCAAAGGTGAAAGGCTAGAAGGTTAGGTTATGTCATGTTACGTTGAGTCAGGTTTGTTTATTTAGGTTTAGTTAGGTTGTGCTTTACTTGAGGACGAGCAAAGTCAAAGTGTAGGGATCTCATAAGCGCATATTTGAGCTATTATTTGATATCTTCTTCTACATTTACTTTAGTTTGTAATTCTTTATGTTATGTTGTTTGTTTTCTATTTTTTTTTTCTTTTTGTCGAGATCTTTTTGTAAAGGAAAAAAAAACTAATTAAGAGAAGTGAATTTCATTTACATTAATTTATATTTTGGTAAGAGTCAATTCCACGAAAGAAATAGAAAAATATATCGACTAGGTAGAATCATTAGAGAAAAGTTGTTAAGAGGAAGAAGATGAAATTTTTGAGAGAGATTAGACTTTTTTATTAAGTATCAAAACAATTTCTATATTGATTACCTGATCAACGTTACTTGAAGGATTTCTTTTGTTATTTCAAAGAAAATTAAGAGACGAATATAATAAAGGGTTTATTTATGTTAGCATCTCGAATTATGTAGAAAACTATGAAAAATATCTCAATACACCTCCTGAATTATTCAGTAAAATAATTTTATTCCTCTAAATTACTATAATTGTCATTCATTTAGACAACACAGACGGAATGATAGATGTTATGTTTCATCTTTTTGTCTAAGAATGATGATTTAGTATTTTAGGGAGAAAAGTTCGAACTTTTAATAATTTGGGGGGTATATTACCACACTCTACATAATTCAAAGGGCAAACATTAAGGTGATAATCTAAAAAATATCTCTCTATTGTGCTTAAATACTATATTTGATTCTCTATTCAAATAAAATCTAAAAATATCCCATCTATTTTCTAAATTAGGAAAAAAGATATAACATTCTTCCTATTCTAATAAAAAATTGAATGGATTTTAAGACAACTCTAAAAAAAAAAAAAATCTTAAAAACTATTGCCAAACAAACACAATACCAACATTTTTTGAAATTTGAAGAAAAAAAGTGAATTAGGAAAAAAAAAGTAATTAGATTATAAGAAGCGTTTGGATACTTTGGTAATAATTTTTTGAAATACATTCAAGGATATTTTAGATAATTTCATATTGCAAGTTTGTCAAAAAAAAAAAAATCTAAATTCTCTACTTTTTTCTCCATATTTTGATACTTTTAAATTCTCTGATAATAGAGAATTAAATATAATATTTAAGTATAATAAAGGGTGTTTATGGGATTACACTAACTTAAAAATAACCCTAAGTAGTATTAGAGATACACATAATATACATACAAAATACACACAATGATTTGACATGTATTTTGAGCCACTCACATATATAGCGGAGCTTTATTTCAAAAATTATGAGTAGTTAAAATTAATGACACATCAATGTGTGTATATTTTGTGTGTACATTATGTGTGTCCCTAGTATTACTCCAAGGCTATGTTTGGTAGGAAGGAAAAATGAGAGGAAGAAAAAGTTTTGAAGAAAAAGTGGAGGGAAACAAAATTTTGGGTTGTTTGGTAGAAGGAAAAAGGGAAAGAAAGAGAAAAAAAATAGTGAGACTCACTTAAATATTTTTCCCAAAAATGGAAAGAAAAGGGAGAAAGAAAGCTTCTTTAAAGTAAATTTACTAAATTAATCTCATACACTAATTTTAAAATTTTAATAAAAAATTTAAAATAAACTAATTTCTTTTTCTCCCTACTTACCTCAACAATGAATGAAAAACACTTTTTTTATTTTATTTTCTATCCTATTACATTCTCTACTAAACGTAGCCCAAGTGTAAACAGGGCTTTTAATTTCGAAGAATAAGAGGACTATTTTGGAAAGAATTCGTAATGATATTGCAATTACAAATAACTTTTTCTCCCAATAAAATATATAATGTAACATCACATCCAATGAACCATCCAATAATTTGCCACCCCAAGCTCGTTCTCTCTCCCCTCTGTAATATGCGATGTAGCTTCTAAGAAGGAAGAACATCAAAGATGTAACCCTCTGGCATCGATTTTCTCCAGAAAAAAACGACAACAAAAATGGTGTCGTCTACGTCGTCGTCGTCATCATCGGCTCAGCACCAGAAGAAAAGCTACCACTCCCTCCTCGCCGCCAAGCTCAGCAAGCTCACAATCCCATCTTCCTCTCCTCCTCCTCCTCCGTCGTCGTCGTCGCCGCCCACCTCCGGCGCCGGCTCCACCGCAGCCGCCCAAGACTTCGACTTCAACGACGTCTTCGGCCCCCCAACCCCGACCGCCACCACCACCACCGCCTCAAGCAACAACAACAATCCCTCAACCTCCATATCCAACCCCTTTCTTGGGGACCCACCACCTCCTCAGCCCCAAGTCATCCACAACCGGTCCCACTCCTTCGTGGGTCCCTCTCCTCGCTTCGCCACAGCCCACTCGCCACTATTCGATTTGGACTTGGATGAAGACGAAGACGAATCTGACCCTGAAAATGGGGGCGCAAACGACGTCGTTTGTGGTGAAGAGAGGAGCCAGAAGGGTGTGGAGGCTAGCGATTTGAAGATTGGGCCCGCGGATTTTGAGATTCTGAGAGTTGTGGGACAGGGTGCGTTTGGGAAGGTGTTTCAGGTGAGAAAGAAGGTAATAGAGAAGAGTTCTTGTGATGATGATGATGATGATGGTGGTGGTGGTGGTGGTGATGGTGATGGGATCTATGCCATGAAGGTTATGAGAAAAGACACCATTATTAAGAAGAACCATGTTGATTACATGAAAGCTGAGAGGGATATTCTCACCAAAGTTGTACATCCCTTTATTGTTCAGCTCCGCTATTCTTTTCAGGTCAATACCCATTTTTCAGATTTGGGTTTGGTTTTAGTTTTTATTATTTTGCTTTTAATATTTTCTTTAGACTTCTTCTGGTTTTTTCCATTCAATATTTAGTTTGGTTGCTCTTTGAGTCTTTTGCAGATAAAAACTGATGTAGTTACCCATTAGATTGGCAATCATTTGGTGGACCGGCTTTTTGGGACGTTTTCTGTGTTATGTGGATTCGTTTTGAAACGCATATGAGCATTAGACATTAGGGGCATGGTCAATAACATTTAATGAAACATTTCCTAAATTGAAAGTGTTTGGAGAGGAATGAAAAGAGATAAAAAGAAAAATTGAGATTCCTTCCTAATTTTATTAACTACGGGATAGATTCACTAAAATTTGTTTCTTAATCATGTAAGTAAATACATGAATGGATGAGAAAGAGAAACAGTTTCCTAATCCCATTCAGTTAAGTAAAAATGGCCATAGTAGTTTCTTGTGATTTACTTTCATATGGGAACTATGCTTTGTTAATTTCTGTTGTATGTCACTGTGTTAGTATGATCTTACTAGTTCTATTCTATTTTCGGCAGACCAAGTCTAAGCTATATCTGATCCTGGATTTTGTAAATGGAGGACATCTCTTCTTTCACTTGTACCGGCAGGGTATCTTCAGGTACTTCACTTTTTAGATTTTGTAATTTTCATTGTCGTTTTATGTTTTACTGTTTTGATTTTGGCTTTTGGGTATGTCTTGAGTAGTGAGGATCATGCAAGGTTTTATACTGCTGAGATAGTAACTGCAGTTTCACATCTCCATAAATGCGGGATCGTGCATCGGGATCTTAAACCTGAAAATATTCTCATGGACGCCGATGGGCATGTAATGGCCATGCCCATTCACTCATTTCTGTTTGTAGAAACTTGCAAGGATGATCATGATACATAATTTTTTTTCCCTCCGGTTCTAAGTCTTTTAGTCTTGTACCATCTTGTTTTCTCTCTTATTTGTTTGCTTGTAATGCAGATTCTTCTGACTGATTTTGGATTAGCGAAGGAAATTGATGAATCAAGCAGGTCGAATTCAATGTGTGGAACGACAGAATACATGGCTCCAGAAATCTTGCTGTCTAGAGGCCACAACAAAGATGCAGATTGGTGGAGTGTTGGGATACTCTTGTTTGAGATGCTAACCGGGCAGGTAAATACCATGAAAACATTCTTCACTTCTGGAATTCCATATTGTTATTCTGTCTTGGATTTTTCAGGTTACATAATTGTCGATACCAATAAAACTTGGACAAACCATTTTTTTCTTTATATGTCCAATTAACAGTCTAAGTGATCAATAGCTTTGCAGGAGGCTGTGAAGTCCTCTTGTCCTGAGCGTCTCTGTTTTGCTATAGTTTTTCTAGTCTTCTACTTGCTAAGGTGTGATTTGGTAAACTGGTTCAGTTACAGAAGAGTATAAATACCCTAATGATGGATGAACTTTGTGAACTGGTTCATATTTCCTGGTTGGTTCAGGACTTGGTTTTAATAATCAATTGGCCTATTGTGTTTCTCCTAAACTAACATTTTACTTTCAGTCCAATGTCTGTGCTGGTTTAGATATTTAAGGAACAAATCCAGAAAGACTATCAAATTCTGGTGTCCAATGTAATCAAGTTATTTACTCTTTTGAAAAAAAAAAAAAAAAAAATCAATAAGCAATCTGTTTATAGGACCAGAGAATATTTTTCTTACTTACCACTATTAACCTTGTCTTTGCAAAATCCTTGGTTCTTTCTTCCTGCAGCCACCATTTACTCATGCAAATAGAAAGAAACTTCAAGAGAAAATCATCAAAGAGAAAATAAAACTTCCATCTTACCTTACCAGTGAAGCTCACTCATTGCTTAAAGGAGTAAGTATGCATTCATGCACATTCTTTTCCCCAGTCCTCACTCGACCCCTGTTTACTTTGGTGGAATAACGACTTCAAATAATTTATGGATACTTCTCTTTACCTCTGCAGTTACTGCAAAAGGAACCTGCGAGAAGGTTGGGCAGTGGGCCTAGTGGAGGGGAGGACATTAAAGCACACAAATGGTTTCGAACAATTAACTGGAAAAAATTGGAGGCCAGAGAAATCGTGCCAAAGTTCAAGCCAGATGTAAACGGGAAAGACTGTATAGCGAACTTTGACAAGTGCTGGACAGTAATGCCCGCAGATGATTCACCAGCACCCACACCAACTGCAGGTGAACATTTCCAGGGTTATACTTATGTAGCACCAAGCCCTTGGCTTTCATCTGGATCAACTTGAGGCTCCCATCACAAGAACGAAAAATATGAAAAGGAGAAACGGGTGATTTGAAATAGATTATTAATCCAAGTTTGTAGAAATTATCCTTTGTATAATTTTGGGTAAAAAAATTGTCAACGTTATAGCTCATGTACAATTATTCTAGTCTTTGACTAAAATAGGTTTCTTCAATGTTCTAATTCACAGCTTGAGCTCAAATTTTCTTTCACAACTTAGATGCGTGCATTAATTATACTTACAGAAACATCTTGAAGAGTATCCTTCTTATTCTTTGTCCTCAATCAAGTACAGTAGTTACATCTCAGATAAGATGAAAATTACTGTTTTAAGTATTTGATCCCTTGATGAAAAGTGTAGCAGAAATCTGTTTGGAAGGCTTTCTTCTGGGCCACATAATGTGTCCTAATAAGGATCCTACCATGTTCGTCAATGGAATCTCAAAATGGTCTGACTCATTTATTTTCTCTATGCTGATATGAAAGAAGATTTTCAATATTAGTTTGTGAAAACAAATTATTTCCAATGATTTCACAAGACCTTACGCTATTACTCGAGGTCAGTCCAATGAGGTAGAGTCTTATACAGAAAAAATCATACTGAGAAAACAATTTCCTGGTTATTCTAGATATCGTTGTTTAGTGGCAACTTGTGAAATTTTGTGAAACCACCCTTGTTAATTTATTGATCACAAGATTAATCACGTTTGTTATGATTTAAAATAGCAACCCAAAACACTTATTTCCAATGGCTTGGCTTCAAGGACAATAGACAGCTTTGGTTAAAGTGAAAAATAAATGCAAGACCCAAAGTGAAAAAGAAGGACCGTTAGACTGTTATTCTCTAGCTTAAAGCCTAGTCGTGGAAGGCATGGATAGGTGGGGGATTAGATTCTTCTTCCTCTACTGTTGATTCTCTAATACTAGAATAGAAAGTGAAAAAAAGAGAAATCCCATTTCGTGGAATTGCCCTATGTGAAAGGGATCTATCTATTAAAGCTGATAATTTCATTGGCTTTAAGAAAGAGTTCCAATAATCTATAGAGAACCCATTAAGCTCATTCACAAACCCTTTAAGGCAAGTATATAATCTTGTTCACTGACCCCTTTTTTCACCATTTTATCTTCATCCCAATACTTCATTGTAGACTCTAGTAAAGACTTGTTTGTTTGAGTAGCCATGAAAGACAAGGAAAGCTCTGAAGAGTCACTCTGTGAGAAGTCAATGAAGGTGGTAGCAAATGTCATTAGGCTCTCAGCTTTCTCAATTGCCAGGAGGAGCCTTGGAATAACCGTCGAAAGTCCGGTGGCGCATTCCGGAAACCTCCAAACCACAAGAAGTTCATTAATGGTTCCCTCCAAGCCTTTGTTGAGGGCCCAAAAGCCACAGATTATGTCAAACCAAACTTACTTGGTTGAGCCAGAACATGAAACCTATAATGGGTCATCTTCATATGTTGTTAAGGAAGATATGAATGTTGATGGCAGAGCTTCTGATTATATCAGAAAGGTACGTCAGAAGAACCAAAAGGATCTGTCTGTGGCTTCAGAAACTTCTTCATACAAAGTACCTCGAAGTCGTTTTGTGAAGTAGAGTTCATCAAGTCATCTGGATTATGTATTATTTTTCTATGTTCTTGCTCTTCTTTTTTTTCCATTTTGGTCTATTACAATTATCAACATTATGTCTATCAGAATGAACTGGGGAAAAATTAATCTAATGTATTATGTGTGTTATGATGCTTCCTTATATACAATGGCATAACTAATACTTTTCCTAAACTGGGTTTCTTTATTCTTTGTTGGGGACGGAGTCATGGTCATCTATGCTGAAGCTTATATGGCCCTTTCTTTGGTTGTAATTTTTTTTTTTTTTTTTAAGTGGAACTTAACTAATAATTTCTATTTATTACAAATTAAAAAAAAATAACTATCTAATTCTCACCCCACTCTATTAGATATAATAGGTTTTTATGCTTAGTCCTGAGTAACTTGAACAATTTTTTGATTATAAATTTAAGTCTTTTTCAACAGTTCCTTTTTTTCACGTTGTCCAATGTTCATATTTATTCATTCATCAAACCAATAATTATTGCTCTTCAACAAAAAAAAAAAAAAAAAACCCAATAATCGTTGAAAAGAGATAAATGGCATCTTGGTTGCAGATTAGCTTTACCTCTACCTAGAGCACTCAATAAGATTCCAAAAATATTTTCTCCGGGGCTTTTTTGTGTGTGTGTGTGTGGAGAGGCTCGGTTATATTGTTTTTGTGCTGTCTTTGTCACTCAATTTAGTAGCATACTTCTCAAGGTCTTGAGTCTTAATACTCTAATAGACCATTTATGAAATGAGGTTTATACTGCAAAATGGAAGCTATTTTGGGTCCCAAGGGGTTTCTACCATCATGTTCAAGGTATAAGATTAATTCTTGTCCCTAAATCGAAAGTTTGATACCGAAATTTTAAACTCAACGGCAACATTCTTAAACTTCACTAAAGAAGTCCCTAATTAGTTGAAAATTTACCGTCTTCAGTATTCGGCGAGAAGGGAAATAGATTCTTGTCCCTGATGATTTAGATTGTTTTATGACACCCTCTACTATGTTCTTATCCACCCTTTATAAGCCAAAGCTTACTTGAAAAAAAGAAAATCTTACGTTTCTGTCGGAGTTTTGAGAGTCCATTTTCAAGTACAACTCATCACTTGCAAGCCATACAACCCTCTACCATTTTCAAATTCATTAGTGTTGTTATAGAGGGAAGAGATAATACTACTATTAAATATGAAGCGAAAATTTGTTTACTTGTAAAACTGAATCTGGAGATCTTCCTAGAACATGATTGTTTAGAACTCTTTAATCACGTGATTTCTCTGGAGTTTTCATATTGCAACGAGGAGACTATGTACTCTGAACCTTTTGATAATTAATCCAACAAACAGAAGCGAAACCAGCAAATTCATTCAGCAGGAACATAATGGCATAATTAGAACCTTACGTATAATTTTGGCCAATTTTAGTGAATGCACATTTTCTTTTTTCCTTTTTTATACATGTAAAAAAAAAAAAATTCCAAAATCCAGTGGGAGCTCCCACTGGTCCCTTCTCCCTCCGCCCCTGCCAAAAAGGAACATCATAAAGTTCTCGTAACCAACATTATTGATTCATGTAAAATATGTCAATCAACCTTAGAGTCAAAATTTCCTGGCATATGAGGACTTTGTAATATGAACTTGTTACTCTGACTAAGTGTTTTCAATTTAATTTAGGAGAGTGCTAGTGAACAACCACCGATCCATGAAACACATGGTATATTTTCTTATAGTCCTGTTTAGGAAAAACAAGGTTTCTCTCTAGATGTGAAATGGAAAAACCACATTGCAAGTAATGATAGTGGAAAGTCCTAGTTTTAGCAGTTATACAAAGTTAGTCCTCTCTTTTGCTTTAGCAAAAGCAGGTTCCCTCAAACACTTAAAGACCCCAGATAAGAAACCAGTACATCTATATCCATTACATCACTTGGAAAGCAAAGATATTCATTCCCACTTCACATGTTAATATTCTTCTATAAGCTTGCTTTTTCCCAAGGATATGGTATAGTTTTCCAAGGTGGGTTGGTGATGTTTGTTTGAAAATTTGTTGCACAAAATGTAAATTCAGCAGATTCCATTACCATGTTAAGTTCTCTCTTTCTCTATTATTTTGTACTTTGGTTCCAATCTAATCCGACCCTTCTCTCATGTTTCCATATGCTTTTTGTTCCCTTCATACCCCTTTTTTCTTAATTAATGTTCTCTTTTTTACTAGGTGATGATGTATATATAGAGGACAAATATACTATAACTATTATCTATTTGATTTCAGAAAGCAGTTCAACTGTTTTTCATCAAGTTACATAATCTATCTTAACAAAAAAAAAAAAAAGAAAAAAGAAAAAGAGTTACATAATCTCTAGTGCTAACTTTTGGGTTCTGAATCAGTGCATGTGAAAGGGATCAAATGAGAGTATCCTTTTGGCCAAGGATTAAATCTAGCAAGAGATTTGTTGTTAATTATTCATCTCTTTCACCGCTAAATGAGGCTCGTTTGAAAAGTATTTCTCTTCCCAGTCCACATTTTCCTTTTCTCTTTCCTTTCTTCTTTCTTTCTAACCAAACAGTAAACTAGTACTTTGAAACTTGAAAAGAGAAATTAGGTAAAATATGCATCATAATAGGTATATTTTGGTCCGTATACTCTCCCAAATAAAAGTTTGTAAAATATGCATATATCACGTGAAAAGTCATGTTTACCCCTAATCAATTATGTCTCTCTTCTCTTTAATCAAGCCGAAATCTCTTCTCCTTCATGCCGTCAAACTCGTTTTCATATCTGAAAAAAGGAGAAAAAATAATTTGAGAAAAAAATCTTGTTTTCATCTCTCATATTACCGTCAAACTCATCATTTTCCTCTATTCTCTCTTCATTCTTCTCCAATTTGTTCTGGGTATGGTTTGAAATAATATATTATCAAATTTCGAGATGTTTTGAGGTCATTTATGTGTTAAAAAATTATTTTTAGGTTAATTTTTACAAGTTTTAACAAAAAATTGCGAACATTTTCGATGCTTTTCGATGATTTTTCGATTATATTTCGATGAAAATTATATTCTCAGTAAAATTTCGATGAAAATGGTATGTTTGATAAATTTCGATGCAATTTCGATGAATTTTCGACGCATTTTCGATGATATTTCGATGAAAATCGTATTCTCAATAAAATTTCGATGAAAATGGTATTTTTGATAAATTTTGATGTAATTTCGATGAATTTTCGATGCATTTTCGATGATATTTCGATGAAAATGGTATTCTCAATAAAATTTCGATAAAAATGGTAGTTTTGATAAATTTCGATGCAATTTCGATGAATTTTCGATGCATTTTCGATGCATTTTCAATGCATTTTCGATGATATTTCGACAAAATAGTATTCTTAGTAATATTTCAATAAAGTGATATTTTTGATAAATTTCGATACAATTTCGATGCATTTTCGATGATATTTCGACGAAAGTGGTATTTTTCATAATATTTGACAGAATTTCGATATAATTTCGATGATGTGATATTTTCGACAAAATATTATGAAAAATACCACTTTCGTCGAAATATTATCAAAATTGCATTGAAATTTATCAAAAATACCACTTTATTGAAATATTACTGAGAATACCATTTTTGTCGAAATATCATCGAAAATGCATCGAAAATGCATCGAAAATTCATCGAAATTGCATCGAAATTTATCAAAAATACCATTTTCATCGAAATTTTATTGAGAATACCATTTTCATCGAAATATCATCGAAAATGCATCGAAAATGCATCGAAATTGCATCGAAATTTATCAAAAATACCATTTTCATCGAAATTTTACTGAGAATATAATTTTCATCGAAATATAATCGAAAAATCATCGAAAAGCATCGAAAATGTTCGCGATTTTTTGTTAAAACTTGTAAAAATTAACCTAAAAATGATTTTTTAACACATAAANATTTTTTTCTCAAATTATTTTTTCTCCTTTTTTCAGATATGAAAACGAGTTTGACGGCATGAAGGAGAAGAGATTTCGGCTTGATTAAAGAGAATGACAGACACTCTTTTGAAAATGAGGCATATTTTCTCTTAGATATTAGTAAAGGTATTTTTGTCTGCACACATATTTTTCAAATGTTTTTTAACTTGTGCATACGAGCCAAAATAGGGGTATTAAGGAGCATATTTCGTCTAATTTCTCCTTGAAAATGACCACTATCTACGAAGATGAGATTTGGAAGAATGCCAAGATTCGTGTCAACTACTTTCTTACTAAGATTAGAGAAAGAAAAGAAAAGTTCTTTTTAAATCTATTTATTTAAGAAATTGACTTGATGAGTCTTCTTGGTCTAAGTTCTGTGTTTCTTCCTGACGCGGTTAACGGCAACTACCAGCCAAATTTGACCTTGGCTTTTCCCATTGTTACCTCTTCACACGGGAAGCTAGCAATGCTTTTTCAAAGTACACTCTAGTAATTTTTATTTTGGGGCAGAGTTTAGAAACAACGACATGCACTGCAACATCGTACTTTTCCTCTCATGACCAAAATTTGGAGCTATACTGTTCTAGAACACTTGAACCCGTTTGGTGCTTTCATACGTTAACAGACCCGGACCAATCAAATCGAATTGCATATGTCGGCCCAAACCCGATTCAGAGATTCCCCAACTTACCCAACCCGAGAGTTGAATTTGACATATGAATTACATATGTATAATTGAGAAAGAGACCCGATGATGATGGTGATGACGACTGATAATGAACTAATGAATAAAAGATCCCAAGAGCTATGCTAAAGCCTAAATTAGTAAACAAAAGAATACCACGAGCTCAGTTAAATATAATATAGCTTGCTTGCTTAGTGGTAATGACTTTCCCAACTAAAAATTAGTTCTTTAATTCTCAAACCTAACTCGATTAGTAATATCACTCGGAACAAAATTCAGTTTCACGTTACCCAAAAGTATCAAAAGACCAGCCTTTTCCACTATATTAGCTCCAATTAGAAACCAGTTAAGGCAGCCGCACATAGACAACTTTACTTCCTCGTATATCAATCGCAAAACCAATAATGCTGCTAAAAAAGCCACAACCCATTATAGAGGGCCATTTCGAATCCACATTCACATTTAAATTTTCCTCTTTAAAAAAAAGAAAAAAAAGAAAAAGAAGAGAGAGAGAGAGAGAGAGAGAGAGAGAGAGAGAATCTCCACCAGAATCCCAACTTGATATTTTTTGCTTGTAAAGCTATTGAAGCCACTAGTGAGAGTTTAGAGTTGAAGCCACCAAATGAAAGAAATGAACAGTAGTACCTGTTATTATCAGTTCTATCAGCTACCAACATAAACAGCCAAACCAAACAAAAGCGAATCTAAATACAAGTAGCACAAAACAACAAGAACAGGACATAAACATTATCTTGAGTCTGTACAACGAACAACATCATCAAATTAAGTTCCCTAACTTTAATTAATTTACCTTTTTTTCCTTCCACTAACCCATTTGTCATTTCTGGGATACATTTTTCTAAACCAGTTATCGTACTACGAGTCCATTTTCATCAACTTTCTTATGCAACGGTGATGATGCTATCTCCATTATTGAAGCTTGACATCGACTGGAACGCTGAATGCCTCGCTGATGATGATGATGATTCCCTCGGATCCGTAGGCAATGCCAGCTTAAGAGATAGAGGTGATGGGTCTATGGCTGATTTCAGATTCAAGTTAAGATCGGTCATTGTTGTACCATGAGGGATTGAATGCCGGGCAACCGGACGGACAAGCTTAGCCGCTGCATTGTTCTCTGGAATTCTCTGGCCTAACGTCAAATTCTCAATTGGATTCTCAATTGGAGCTGGTAATACTGCCGGAGAAACAGTCAACGGACAAGTTGTCAACAGAGAAAACCCACTAGGATTGCAAGATTCAATTGGCGATGGCAGAGATTGAGAAGCATTATCTTGATGATGGAATTGCTCTTCCTCCATTGGAATTGCAGTGACCTAATACCAAACCAAAAAAGGTTGACAAGATGAGCTTCCTTTTGTCATGATTATTCTCGTTCTTTTTCTTCTTTTCGCTAAGGTTGTTGAGAAAATAAGGGAAGTGCAAAGAAAATTGTAACATTTTAATTAGACCCAAAAAAAAAAGGTAGATATTCTACTCAACAGAACCTAAACAAGGATATCTGTAAATACTAAAAACATAACTATCAGGTATATGGGAGAGACTTTATTTTCCTATTATTCCTCAAAAAGCCGAAAAGGACAGAATTTCCAGTCAAAAACACAAGAACTAATATGAATCCATAATAGATCGTTTGCTAGCTTGAGTTATGAACTGTTTAATTCAAAAGAAAAGAAAATAACAAATTTCAAAATCAAAACACTAGACCTTAGAAAACTAAATCCACCAGGACCACCACTAAGCTGACCTAAAATCAACAAGAAGGTCTGAAAAGGGATAAACCTATTCAACTCCATAAACAGTAACTAAAAATTAACAACAATTAAACAAAAATCAATTTTGATTTGCCCATTATCCTTCATTTTCTCATGAACTAGACAAAATCATAACCATTCAGAAAGAAAGAAAAAAAAATTTAAAAGAAAAAAATGTCAGGGTAATCGGATTAGATTGGTACCGTATCGGTAGTGATATCAAAGAGGCTAGATCTACGGCGTCGGCGATTATGATTGTTCCGGCGAAGAAAGTACTTCTGAGCGTGGCTAGCGACCTGGGTTGGTGTTCGAGTCTTGACGAAGTTCCTAGAGATTCCGCGCCAATCTCCTTTCCCAACCTTCTGTAGTCCCAGCAAGAACAGCTTGTGTTCCTCTTCCGTCCAGGGAATTCCTAAAATCGTCATCCAAACACTTTAATCCCAAAGAAATTTCCCGGGAAAATTTCTTCTCACCAAGAAAAAAACGAAGGACACGCAAAACCAAATTTTTACAAAAGTAAAAGAAAATAAAAAATAAAAAAACTTAACAATGAACAACACTATCTCATACTCATTCATCGGATTAAACCATTTCTAGTAAATTAAATTACCGATTAATTCACAGAAAAATCGATTAATTCACATAAAAACCGATTGAACGAGATTAAGATCTGAGACTGACCTCGCTTGCGCTCGCGCTCGCGATTCCCGCCGGAGTTGTGAACGACGTCGTTTTCGGAGGTGTAACCAGGAGCACCGTCGTCTTTTCCGGCGTTGTTGCTGCTGCTGCTGTTATTGGCTCCGGGGCCACCGGCAACGGTGACGGCGACGGCGACCTCCTGAGGCTGTTCGTACTGAGAGAGATTGTTCAAACTCACACTCTTCCTCATGGAGTCCACCACCACTCGAACGCCGAACAGCATGATCTCTCCGACGCCGGAGTCGGCGGCGGAGTCGTTGGCGGAGCTAGAGAGCGACATGTTCTCCGGAATCGGTAGCGACGATCTCCGAGGCCGTACGATCGGAGAAGAGAGGAGGAGGAGGAGGAGGAAGACGACCTGGCGCGTGTATTACACTGCGAAACGGCGACAGAGAGAATAGAGAGAAAGGGGAGGCACGCGTATTTATATGTGGCGATTAAAATTGTGGAGGAAGAGCTTTGAGCAAAAGTCGTTTGTCTGCGGATGATACGTGGCGGTCAATGGTTGGTTTATCACCTTGCCTTTTGTATTTCGTGCTGTCTATTTGTCAAATCTTTTCTCTGATCTCAATTACCACGGACTATTTAATTGGATTTTTTGTTGGATTTTGCTGCTGTCACTTTTTATAATAAAAATAAATAAATGAAAAATAAGTATTTCATTTTTTATTTATTCTTTTTTGCTTATATAGCTGATCTTATAATTATTGAGTTTTTTTTTTCTCGATTAATGGAACTAAAATTAAATTGATCTTAAAATATCGTTTTCTTTGCTTAATTTAGCAGAAAATGGAAGATCGTTGGGGTTGTTAAATGTTGGAATTAATTGATTGGAAAAACTAATGACTTGGTCTAATTGTTAATCAATAGGCCCAGCTAGCTTAGCTAGATTTATTATCTAGGAACAAAGGAATAAAGGTTCGGACATGAAACATGAATTATGGCTAAGCTAATGTGACAAACTTAAAGGTCTATAATCCACTTATTGTATAAGGCACTTTTTATATTCTAATTATATGCCACGTTTGGGTTAAGTATATTCTTCAACAGTCATAATGAAGTTTTGACTAGGTAATATGACAAGTGATTTGCTATCTTTGGTAGCCGTGGAAAGTAGTTGGAAACAACAAATCTACAACTTTAAACATTCATTAATGAGTTTTCATAATTAAGCCATATATCGGCAAGAATCGTGTAAATTAGGACAAATCCATCTGAATCATTTATGGTTGTTACATAATTAACTATTGTTGACAAAATTATGCTACCAATAGTTTTATCCATTTATGGTTGAATATATCCTCTTTCTTATATGAGAATATGGACTCACCTAAGTTCTATCTTTATTATAATTCCGGATGACAAGTTAGTAAAAATAACAAATAATATTTCAACATTATAGAAATCAAATAATTTTTTTTTTCTTTTTGTTCGAATTTTAAACGTTAATATTAGAGATAAGTGCAGTAACAAACAATCTCAGCCTGTTATACGCTAATTATCCATTCTCATTACATGAAAAATCATAATTTTGATATCGCATATCTATCACATCCCAAAATGAACCATCAGAAACTCACTTTATAAGTACTGTTCTTACTTGTTCACACATACATATTTATATGTATACACACAAACACAAACCTCTCTTATATTGTTATTCACTACTTGTGACCAACACCACAACACTTAAATGGGACCCACATTAATATTTTCGTTTGGAAAGAAATTAAACACTTTGTTTTAAGGGGGAAAATGGATAACATTTCTAGATCTCGATAGTTGATATTTCAAGAGAAGTGATTCATTTGATATATTATATATGGAAAAGCTGGGATGGAGCTTGGGATGCTTTATGAAGTTTTGTATGAAGATTTGAGAAGAAGAATAAAAGAAAGGAAGAAAGTACAGACAGTTCTTCCGAACCCCACTCAACCACCAGTTCTTGCTGTCCTTAAAAATCAAAATGATCAAGCATAGCACATGTAGAGGGAAGCAAATCACCAGATTAACAAATATAATATCCTATCTACATCATTTCTTTATTTATCCACTTAGATGAATCTAGTCAACCGAACTTATCTGAGTAATAAATTAGCAAGTGGATGTAAAAAAAAATAAATAAATAACCAAGCAAATAAATATACAGTTTCTAAGCCTAAACTTTTCATAGTTCCTAAATTTACATACGCCCTTACACTTACACAGCATGATTACTAATTCTTAATTGGAAAAAAAAAATCTTAAAAAAAAAATGAAAATCTTAAGAGAAAGAATACAAAATGGATCGATAGGAAATAAAAAATGCCTTATTCTTCATTAATTATGCGAGAGAATAATCCAAATTTGTGTCATGAATGAGTAAAGTAAACAAAAAAAAAAAGAAAAAGAATGAGATGGGAATATACTTTTCTCATTTATGTTTTTGTTACGAGTCACTGTGGATTGGTAAACATGATCACAAATTTGCTATTAAAAAAAGAAAAAACCTTCTAGAAAAAAAAAAGATTTCTAATATTATTATAGTGAAAATCATGATAATTTGCTCTAAAATCTTTAGACACTACAGGAAAAAGAAAAAAAAAAGGCTATAGATGATGGTGTGTGTGTATATTTATATATATGGACCATGAGCTTATTTCGCATATTCGATCTGTGCCACTGAATAAAAAAGCAGCAGATATTTTATTTATGTTATCTTCTCCAATCTGTCCGTACATATTTTTCATTATACACCCTTCAATGGTGGGGTGCTGCCTTGTGCTAGGATAAAACCAAGATAAGGTATTGTGGGGTTCCACCAATATGTCTTTCTCTTTGATGAGCTTCTCTATCCTTCAGTCATTTTTAGCCTTTTTATCAACCAATTTTGGTCCCACTACCTCACACACTTAATGGGTACCCTTTATCTTAATCAAACTAATCCCCTTTTTCCTAGTTGAAAATATTGCCTTTTTCAGCACACACTAGGAACTAATATTTATACTAAAATATATATCAAAAGAGATTCTTTTTCCTTGTTAAAAAAAAAAAAAAAAGGATAGTAGAGATAATTGGATCAATAGAGTTTTTGAGTCTAGATTCTTTGGATATTTACTTACATTCATTGAAAAGACACTACCAGGCACTTCTTGCGGCTTCAAAGGAATCAGGTCATATGTTATTTACTTATTTTGTCTACTCTCCATTCCAGATTTTTCTAATATCCCACTACTTTTCTTTTCTATTTTGCTTAATTAGCTTATTATTACTATTATTGCAATTTGCAACGCTAAAACTTAGAGTAATGTTAAGTTATTTTTTACTTATGTTTAGTATCACACGCCCTAGTAAATATATGAGGTCAGGTATAAATTTTAAGTGTATGGCATACTTTTTTAGTTTTTGGTAATAAGCACTAGTGGTGCCTCTTAACAATTTTTTAGAAAGTCTTTCCTTAACCCAAGCCTCATAAATTGATAATTTGGGTGAAATTAATTTTGGGTTAACAACTGAAAAGAGAAGGAAAAAAAAAGGAAAGAAGAAGGTATGGTGATGGGTTTTGTAATAGTAATTGACAATAGTACTAAGAATATTAGTCGCTAACAAAGACAATCTGACATATAGCTTAGTAATTGACAACAGTAATTGACAATAGTAATTGACAACAGTAGTAATTGAAAGAAGAAGATATGGTGATGGGTTTTATAATAGTAATTGACAATAGTACTGAGAATATTAGTCGCTAACAAAGACAATCTGACATATAGCTTAGTATATTTATACCAATCAAGCTATATATAACAGTGTTGTTTGTTTCTAAATCTTTAACTTTTTAGTCTATGTTTCATGGTGAAATATGAGATTTATCCCACGTTGGATAATCATTATTCCATAATGTTTGCATGGTGATTTTTTATAGGTAAATTTTGTGACACAATCATATATATAGATATAGACATATATATATTTATATGAATAAAGGAGTTGTTGGAAAATGATGAGATACTGCATGATGAACGATGATCAATGTTCACAGCAGTGCGAGATCCCATCAATATCAAAGAATGCACTTCCAATGGAAGAAAATTAATGTCTCGGACTCGGCCATCAAAATTGACTTTAATCTTGTTGGACAACCATGCCTTGTTATCACTTTATTCCTTTTTACTGTTCAAATCAAAACCTTCCCTTTCTTTTTTTCTTTTCTTTTCTTTTCTTTTTTTTTTTTTAGAGAGAGAGAGAGAGAGAGAGATTTTGTACCTTTGAGCATGTGAATTGTGATGTGACAATATTTTTTTTTCCCCTATTTTCTATATGATGAATCTTATAAGGCATCTTTGTTATGATCCAAAGAAAGTGTAGGATACCGTTTATTCAGCAGAAAAAAATTAAAAAAGGAGAAATAAAAAGAAGATGAAAGAAACTGGAGTTTTCCTTAGTCCGAAAGAAAACTAGAGAAGCAGACATCATAGTCATGCATGATCAACACATGGGGATTTTGATATATGAGCATTTTAGCTAGCTTAAAAATGCCACATTTTTCTTTTCTTATAAAAAAAATAATCACTGGTGTCAGTCATTTTAGTTTATTTAGTTAAGTTGTTTCAGTCGTATTTTACATTGAGTCATAATTGAGGGCTTTGTTAATTTGTGTAATCACGTATGCCTTTTAGCACATCGATCGTAGTTTTTTTCAAGAAAATAATAATAATAATAATAAGCATTTTAGTTAGCTTAAAAACTGCTAATTTTTTTTCCTTCTTTTTTTCATAGCAAAAATATAATCATTGGTGTCATTCCTTCTCTTTCTCCTTCGTCGTTTTTAGTTTAGTTAGTTAAGTTGTTTGAGTTGTATTCTACATTGAGTCCCAATTGAGGGATTTGTTTACATAATTAGTGTAGTCGCGTATGTCCTAGTATTTTTCAAATCGATCTCACAAGTTGACATAATTAGTGTAGTCGCGTATGTCCTAGTATTTCTCAAATCGATCTCACAAATTGAGAGAAAATAATAATAATAATATATAACGAACGGTAAAAATTCCAAAGATAAAAACATTTATGTTTTAAAATTAAGCTGTTAAGGGTAACAATGACGTTTCAGTATACAAGGAAAAAATGTTGAAAATGTTACATAGCAAATAGCAAGGCAAAAGACTAAAACACATACAAAACGATGTAATAGTTTGTGTAAAGTGTTTGCTTGTTTTCATTTTCTTTCCTATAATTAGCTGAATTATTGTAAAAAGCAAAAACTAGAAAGTAATTCAATCTTTTAATCTTACGTTTAAGATTAAAAGAAGAAAAAAAAAAAAAACACGCTCAAACGCAAGATTCATGCATAACTTGTAGTGCTCATACTTGGAGAAATAATAAATTAATTTAAAAAGAGTGGGCCACTTGAAATCAATTAGTTGAATTTGCTTTCCAAAAAATAAATACATAAATAAATAAGTTGAACTTGCTCATAGAGATTTTTAGCGGCTGCAATTGAATGAAGATCGATCATTGGAAGAAGCTGTAGCTGTGCGTTGATGACATTTCTATAGATGTGCAATTTTGCAAATTTTTTATTTCGTTTCTATGGGTAACCACTTTGCTTTCCTCTTGTTTTCTTATTAACCATCTTAATTTTCTATGTTATTCATGGTCCCCCATCAACTTATCATTGTTCCTTATAAAATAAAAGTACTTCTGAAATGCAAAATGATATGCTTGAGTACCCTTTGATAACCTTGAGTTTTATCTTTTTTTTTTTTTAATTGTAATCAAAATTAAAAAACAATGGTTGCAATATAAGAACTTCTCAGCAGGTCACTCATTCTAATATTAATCACGTATTATAGAATTATTAATGAAATTCGGTCCATTAGTGATGATTAAAATCAACACTCATGTATATTGAGTCAATGATTTTAATAAATTTTTGAATGAAATTAAGAGAATTTTTAATGAATAATGCTAAGGGATACCATATGATGTCCAACACGACATAATATATCAGTCTATTATTAGCCGATTAAAATTACACTTCAGATGAAACTTACGTAGATTTTTATTTATTAATTAAATTACTAAAAACATAATATTGTAGTGTTGAGCACCACTGAATTAATGTTTTATAATATTATTCATTTTTAATATATGTGACTCAAATAATTACATAGAAGTTTGAAAACAAAACTACATTATACAAAATTAATTATTTTTATATATGCTCCTCCACGCTTCTTCCCCTCTTTTCGTGTTTTAGCTTTCCCAAGTTACTTCTGCCCATGAAAAACAATATCATTTTCCCTCTCTTCTTCTTCTTCTCTCTCTCTCTCTCTCTTACCTCGTGTAGTTGTCCCTGCATAGTTGTCTGTTTAAATTAAAATAACCAAAAGAAAAACCGAAAGCCTGTAAAGCAGATAGTGAAGACATCCATATAGCCATTTTTTACATATGTAGATTCTTTTTCTCTGGATTTTAGATTTTTTTTATATTGTTTACTAATCTTCTTTCAGAAAGTTTTTTGTTTAGATTTGTGGTTTATTATTGTTGCGTGACTATTTTATACCTTAATAATGTCTCTCAACTCTCTTTATCTATAAGTTGACCAGAAAGTTTCTATTTCGAACTCCACTTGTGTCCAAGCCATCTGAACTATTTCTTTATTAACTTTCTTTCATAAATTAGGTGATATGTTGTCTAGATACATTACAAGGCCCAAGGAGCAAAGCAAGACTACCACTACGTCACTACCTGATTGGCAAACGACATTGTGACACCCAGCAGTCCAAGAACAGTTTGGCAAATATTTGAGTTAGATATATTCTAAGCATATTCTTTCAAACTTCAAAACCATCATATAAATAAAGATATATATATATATATCTATATTGAAGAAATTAGCACAGCAATAATTGTCTCTCCAACCTGTGAAGAACAGTTTCTGTTGTATTCTCAAAACATTACAGGGAATTATATGTCGTAAACAACTAACATAATATAACGATCAAAATCTCAAAGCATGTAAAACGATCGCAGGAAAGTTTTTGTTTTTCATGTCTCATCTTGCTGTATAAGCATGTAAAACAATCAGTGTAACTTAAAACCGTACGTTCTACAAAACGCAAGAGGAAAAAGTTTTAATGTACCATTTACAATGTGAAAAGAATGATCTAAAGCTACAAAATTATGAACCGTTTCATCAAAGGACAACCCAACTGATATTCTGGGGCCAGTACGGTTCATTGTTGATCTGCTAGTCTGGGGCCGACGGAACATTTTACCAGGCATCGTTAGAACTTGATAACTCGTTGTTTGATCGATTTTGAAATTATAGGTGAGCTGATAGGTGACTGGGCAGGGACGGAGCTGGCTCACTAGCAGGGGGAGCTGACACTGGTTTCATTCTTCATCACCAAGTGGAAACTATATGTTGAATTGGTCCTCAGGTACTGCAATACAGATCAAAATGACCAGAAGCGGAGCATTTTGAGCCCTCCGTTTTCTGTTAAACTGTGCTTGTAATAAGCTCTGCTCTTGTACCAATTGCTGCATCCGAATTGGCGTTGTCATACTGACCACTCTTAACATCAGTGGTAGACGTTCTTGATCCAGGAAGAGGGAATGAGTTACTTAAAGTAATTCTTTTATCCTTTGTAGACCCATCTGAAGATGATTCTATGCTTGAAAGAATCTGTTTAAGTTGAGAACGCTGGCAGACAATTCTACCCTTGTTCCATGCCGGAAAATCAAAGGACGAGAACATGTTTTCTTGCAGAAACGTATAGGCAGCCTTAGCAATTCGTGAATCTTGTGCACCTGGGCTTTCCTCCATCTTCCCTCGTCTGATCAACAGAAAAAACACATTATAGAAAGGGAAACGAATCATTCAAAAATTTAATTATTATGTACCAAATATAAAAATACATCCAAATCTATAGCATGGCCCTTGTCTTTCTCATTTCTTTCTTTTCCCTCTACTGACAGTTTACATCATAACCCAAGTTAAAAGTTGAAACTCAGCTCTAAGCCCAATCTCTCAGGGCAAGGCAATGGATACGCTATCCATTGTTCAAAAAGGATCACAATTAAACAATGGACTAAAGACTAAAGAGCAATTAGTACAATTATACTTTGGCTGTATGACCAATCCAATCCTATACCTGTTTCAGATTATTCCACAACCAAAATTCCAATTACTAAATTTGTCCACTCATAATAAAGATTCTCCATTAGAGCATTGAAGCCCCATGAACGTGCAAATTAAGACCAGAATTTTATCGGGAGTTAGAACTTAAAAGGAGAAATAAGACAAAATAATGGATCCAGGCAGGTCAAATAGTCTTGACGGAACATCATATAAATGTATTATCAATGCAAAAGAGCTAAATAACAAAGGAGTATCAGTCCTCTGCTCCCAGGAAACTGAAATTTCTGGTTTTGTCTGAGTTCAGATGAAGTAGAATCCACTATGCTAGCCTCGCTCAGCTTATTAAGCCTTGGCCAATCAAGGCCATTCAGCAATAAGTAATTTGCTAACTAAATAGGGCTTAAAGAAGAAAGAAGAATTGAAGAATGAAAACAGAGGAAATGTAGCTTACACTACAACAGCTGTTGCAACATGAGGAAGATCCTCCCCATTCATGAACATCTCAGTGATATCATTTAGCCAAACTGAAAGTGCTGTACAGGCACCGCCTTCCCATAGCCTGCAATGTACTATGTAGCATCAACATTCCATAAATTTGTGTAAAAGGAAGACAACTTGGAAGAGAGAAGTTCCCTTGATACCTGTGAACATCAATAGACCAAACAAGTTTACTTTTACGGAAAAGTTCAGGAAACAGTCCCCTCTTTGTTGCTTCCTTCAGCACTCGTGCAGCTCGTTCTTTCTGACCCATCCACCAAAGAGCCTCTAGAAGTGTATTGTAGAACCTTATTCCAAGCCCACATCCTTCTGAGTTGAGTTTATCAAAGACATACTCCACCATCTGCCAATTAGAACCATCATCATAATCTCCCTTAATCATCTCCCCAATCACTTGATGAATATTTGATGCCTTATTCTTGAGCATCTCATCCAGTAACTTAAAGGCATCATCCCACCTGAAAGAAGAACGAGCTTGAGAGCTTAGATGACTGACAAAAGTTGTTAATTTTTAGAGAGAGAGCCCCAAAACAGATAAATGAAGTTCAGCAGAATAAAGCAACTGAAAGAGTCTCTAAGCTCAAGCACCTATAAAGGTTGCAGAGGCCATCTTGCACAATCCAGTGTTATTCATCTTTGTTATTTGATATTGTGATACACATCTTTAAAGGGCAAAAATTTTCAATAATGATATTCTCTCATCTTTTTGAGTTCCAATCTAATTAACCACGACTCCATCATAAAAAGGATGCTTGTTCCTTTTAGATAGACAAGATGTATATCTAAAGCTGTTATAACAGCCATCATTGAACTGTTCTTAAGCAAATGTAGAAGACATCAGTAGAGAGCATCTACCACATGGAATTGTACTTCTTGTTTATTTTCCTTGAGTTGAACAGTGACAATCACACTTTTTTATTAATACAAATAGTTTATTTGGATTGTTAGGAGAATAAATAGTAGCTTAGAACATGTTCCTTTACCGTTATTAAGCAATAACAATTAACAATTCATCTAATAATTCCATTTAAAGCTAACCTGTCACATCTCGCATACACCGCAAGCATCATGCAATAGCACATGACACTGGGCAATATTCCAGAAGCTTTTATCTCTTGGAAGTGCTCCTCGCTCTCATCAACAAGACCTGCCAAGCAGTAAACACTTAGAAGTGCCTCAAGAGTCCGTTCGTCAGGATCGCATCTTGTCTTTCCCATCTCAACGTAAGCCTTTACTGCTTCTTCGAACTGACCCCCTTGCCTAAAAGCTTCAATAAGGCCATTGAATGAGTCGACATTCCTTTCAACACCAGATTCACCCATTCTCCGCAGAATCGCTTCAGACTCCTTGTAAAGTCCACCTCTGGCAAATGCATGAACCAGTGTGTTGTAGGTTTCAACCGATGGCTTACTTCCCAATTCATTCATTGTGTTAAATGCAACAAGAGCTTCTTCATACAATGCAGCTTGCCCATATGCTTCAACGACCCCTGTATAAGCCTTGGTACTTGGCACTATTCCTTTCTCATTCATGTGATTTAAAATGATCTTGGCATCCTCATGGAGCCCCCCTTTCCCACAAGCAACTATTAACCCCTCATACGTCTCCATATTTGGCTCTACATTTTCTTCCACCATATCGTGAAACAAAGTCACCACCTCCCTAAAGTACCCACCTTCACCAAACACCTGAATTAGAATGTTATAAGTAGCTGCATCTGGCTCCGTACTACTCACTTTCATCTCAAGAAAAAGTTCACGAACATCCTCATACCTTCCTTGCCTCCCATACAAGTTCAACAAAATACTGTAAGTGTTAGCATTGGGGAGACAACCTGCTGCTTGCATCTGTCTAAACACACCCACTGCCTCCTTTATCGACCCAGATTGTGCATACGCCTCTAATAACACATTATATGAGGTTATATCAGGCAAATTCCCTTCAGACTCCATCTCCCTAAGCAGCTCCGAGACCTTCTCAAGCTTACCCAAATTCCGAAAAGTCTCAACAAGACAACTATATGTGGTTTTGTCAGGCACTGTTCCACCCTCATTCATAGTCCTAAACACCATCTCAGCCTCATCACCTAAACCTCTACCAGCACAAGCATTTAGCAGAGTGTTATAAGTAACAAGATCAGGCTGTATTCCTTCATGCCTCATTTCTGCAAACAATCCTACTAACCCTTCCCAATCCAAACCACCCCTAGCACAAGCATTAATCACAGTGTTATAAGTCAATATACTCGGTGATACCTTATCGTTCTTCATTCGATCAAGAAGTTGAAGCGAGGTCTCGTATTGTCCGTTTCGGCCATAGGCATTGATAAGTGCCGTGTAGGAGAAGACACTGCGGACAACTCCCTGGCTCGGCATTTCGTCGAACACCTCAGCTGCCTTATCCAGCAACCCTTCTCGGCCGAGCAAACTGATCATGATAGTGTATATATGCTCGTTGGGCTTACACCATATCTGGCGCTGCATGTACTTGAAGAGCCTAAGCGATCTCTGCCAGTCTCCACGCGCCGCGAACTCCTTGAAGACCAGAGCGAAGTCGTTTAGAGAAAGCTTGTTCTTGAAAATGTCAAGGCACCTAGCTATGCTGCCCCGAGGAGGGAGACTACTGAGCTTGTTGATTAGGGTTTCGACATCGTAGCTGTATTTTCCTTTCTCGACCGTCACTGCAGGGTTACCGAGGACGACTTCTTTTGACCTCGCCCTCGCCGGAAAGAACCTCCGATCACCGGAATAGAGCAGTTTTCGGTGACCGGAAAGGAATCTCTTGGGTTCAGACGAATCTAGTGTTTTCGTGAGAAACGAGAGCTGGTAAGACTTACTGTTCAGCTTGGCGAGTGTGGCGGGGAGATGTGAAGCGCTGGGAATGGAGATTAATGGCCTGAGGGTCATCTCCACTACTATACCACTTGCATAAGAGCGAGAAAATCGGTTTTCTCGGAAAACTCGTGTTTTCTATTCCAAATTTTTTCACGGAAAATTGTTGCAAGATATTAGGGATTTGAGTGTTTTTCTCAAGAACTCGAGCGCAATAGAAAGAATTGATAGGTTAGAACTTTAGATGCGGTTTGCTGCTCCGAGCTCTAATTTTTTCCGGCGGATTTTCTCGAGAAAATTACAGTGAAAACACGACGAGAAAGTGGGGAAGGGAGTGAGGTTCTAGAGAAGCTTGAGTAAAAGACACGTGGCGGTGATTGTGGATAACACTAGAGAGACTCGTGTGGGAAGAAGAAAATGGAGGACATTAACGGGTCGGGTCATGTACACGTACCCGAACCCGCGTTCTAATCAAATAACTGGCGGTAACGGATTTTGAATATACAACGGTCAACGGATGAAACATAGGTCAGTTGGTATTCGTGCAGTCGCAGTGTTGTAAGGGAAAAAAGGCTTTAACGGTTTGTTTGGATTTATTTTCAGTTTTTTGTTTAAATTTAAATAAATTAAAAATAAAAATAAAAATTTTATTTTAATTTTTAATTTTTATAAATAAAAAATATACTTAATAAATTTTATTTTACTATTTATTTTCAAAAATAATAAAATATAAATATTAAAAGAGAAAGTCATATAGACTTATATTTATGTATGTATNTATTTTAAAAAATAAAAAATAGAAAATAAAAATAAATCCAAGCAAGTCCTAGATATTTAGTAAATTTAATTTACAAAATAGTTGTACTATTTAGAAACAGCATCTAGTATTTGGTGAAGAGAAATTTCAGTAAATATACTCCATAGATGCCTCAATTACACCCATATGTCTCTCTCAATAAATGTTCAAAATATATGACTATGGGCCAAAAATACTCTTAAAATTATAGTTTTATTGATGTTAAATAAAAACTCAAAAACTCCCCCAAAAACATTCATAGGATCTTCTCGCTTTGCTCTTGCCATCTCTCTATGTAAATTTTCTCATAACTTCTACTTTCGCTCTCAAAATCTCTCAACTTTCTCTCTCGCTCTCATCTGTATCATAGATAATTAAGAAATTTCTTTGTTTAAATATTATGGGTATAATTTAAAATAGTTTGTATTTGAGTTTCGAGATGTTCTGTTGTGGATTTTATATTAAAAGTTAAATGCGGATCAATTTCTACGAATTTCTGAAAATTTGGACTAGTTGTCTCGACAAATATCATAAATTTCGAAGAATTTCGATGCCATTTCGATGCTAATTCGTTAAGATTCAATCTCATTTCGATGAAGTGTATTTTTATAATAGAATATGAAAATTACTTGATGGTTATCGAAAAATTTCAATGAATTTCAATAATAATTCGATGACTATCAAGTAATTTTTCAGATTCTATTATAAATATATACTTCATCAAAGTGGCATCAAATTTCATCGAAACTTATCAAAATTTTCGATATTTGTCAGGACAGTTAGTGCAAATTACTAGAAATTCATAGAAATTAATCTAAATTTTATTTTTAATACAGAATCTATCACAGAACATATCGAAACTCAAATTCCAACTATTTTAAATTGTACCCATTATGTTTTTATAATGTTGATTTAGCTTTGATTCTTTTGAATATTATAGAGTTAAGAGAATATTAAAGATTGAGAGGAAGCATAGAAGAAGAGAAAAGGAAGAACATGAAAAAGCGAAAAAAAAAACTAGATCTAAAGCATAAATACAAGTTGGAACATTTTGTTGGTAGTTAAGTCTTTTCAATGGAGTCTAGTCATATTTTTTGAAGTTTTATTAGGGGAATTATATGCTTTTAAATAGCACAAATGAAGCATATTTTATGAAATTTCTCTTGGTAAGTTATAGATTATGTGTAATATAATTATAAAATATTATTTTGGATAATTTGTATTATGACAACAAAATATCAAATTCTGCTTAAAATAGTGGTTACATAGTAACTTTCAAAATCTATTGACTAAAAGCAATAACTTACCAAATATTTCCTCTCCTTTTTCCTCAAAATGCCTTAAGTTGAAGATAAAAACAATCCTAAATGGGGCCATAATTCGAATTAGATATGTAGTTATAAGCAATGATAATTATACTTTCTCTTAATATAGATGTCTTAGAGTTAAATCTTTACCCATTCGAGTGTAAAAGAAAACAATCGGAATAAATCCATGTATTATTTGAATTTAAAGACCTTTTAATCTTAATTTTGAGCCTGAATTAAATATGCATTCATTAATAATAATACGTAAGGTTTTCATCAAAATTAAGTCAAACTTAGTTTTAGCAAAAATCAACTTCCTTTATATTTTGAAGAAATGAATCCCCTACACAATTGTGTTTGTCAAAAGTAGTGAAAAGATTTAAATTTGCCGAAACAAGGATCTAGGTTTTGATGACGTGGAAATTTCCCCTTATTTAACTTCTTGTTTAAAGACATTCTGCCTGTATCGAATCTTCGATCTATGATGTATGAGTCTCAAAGTGCTTAGCTTTTTTATGTTTTTTTTTAAGTGCATTTTTGCAATATAATAGAGTTGGTGGTGTCATTGTACTAGTAATTGGCAATAGCACAATGCTTTTCTTTGAACTCATTGAAGAAATAATATATGTATTGTTGGGGTATTTTCTCCTAGCCAATCAAAGAATGACATGTGGTCTCCAAAAAAAATCCAAAATGATATGTGGTAGCCAACACCAAAATAAAACCAAATTCATTATGAGCCAAACAACTCCCAGAAGGTCGGCAACTTGATCGGACAGTGGGAGATGATCCAATATCTTATAACGGGAGACCAAGTCCTGGTCGAATAGGGTGACCTGCTTGGGTGACCTGAACACGTGCCTGAAGATGGTTTGTAATTATTAACTAAGTATATTGGCTGACTACTCAAGAGAATGGAAAACCCCGACCAAGTAACATATATGGCTTTATTATCTCAACATACAAAAGGCAGTGCAAGTTATGGAGAAGCTGACACTTGGTCCAATCACCTATATATTGTCTGTACAATAAATAGATGAGACTCCTTTCCATCTTTCCAGGGGATACGTAGCCATCAACCCTTGTATTTTAGGACCACAAGGCCATTATAAATAGTACTTTACACCTCACACATAAGGTAAGCCATCATAATTCTAAAAACCTACTTGTCTCTTTGCCATTTTCTAAGTTAGCTAATGTCCTTTCTTTTCTCTTCATTTACTTTACTTCGCATTAAGTCCCTCTTTTTTAAGATGATTGTGTGCCTCTTGCGTGTATTGTGCCATAATTCTCTTCTCTTCCGGATCAACCTAAAATCACAGCCAAAAAAATTGATATTGAGAAGAAAATTATACATCCAAAAAGGCCCATGAAATGCTTCGATTGTCATATAAAAAAAATGAGTTAGATGGATTTCAAGCACATATGTGACCTTGCTCAAGATATATACTAAAAATGAATAATTGAAGTAATTGAATACTATTGCAGAAAATTAATTTTTGAAAAGAATTCTGTATCCAAATAGTCTTAAAATGACATATTGAAATGGCTTCGTTTTGTGTAAACGGTGTCGTTTAGAGACTTTTTCGCATTATAGGTGCCGCTTGTAACCGCTGGCCAAACTCGAGCAGAGCAGTAGAGAAATTAGGTAAAATATGCACAAAAATAGGCATATTTTGGTCTATATACTCAGTGTAAAAACTCTCTGAAAAAATATGCATGTGGATGGAACTACCCTTAAAACAGTAAGGAAAAAACTATTTCCATCACTTTTAATTGATCTGAATCTCTCTCTCGCACAGAACCTTTCTCTCTTTCGACTAAAAATCTCAATCAGTCTGAGAATTATAGTACTCCATACTCGTACAAAACTTTATTTGTATTTCTCACAACGCCATCAAACGCATCATTTTCCTACCTTCTCTCTTCATTCTTCTCCATATAGTTATTGGTATAGTCCAAAATAACATATTATCAAATTTAGAGATATTATGAGGTAATTTATGTATAGAAAAATCATCTTGAGGTTAATTTTTGCGAGTCTTAAAAAAAATCACGATAATTTTCGATGATTTTAGATGGTTTTTCGATGAAAATTGTATTCTCAGCAAAATTTCGATAAAAATGGTATTTTTGATAATTTTCGATGCTATTTCGATGAATTTTCGATGCATTTTCAATTATAATTCGATAAAAATGGTATTTTTATTAATATTTCGATAAAGTGGCATTTTTGATAATTTTCGATGCAATTTGGATGATATTTCGATAAAAGTGGTTTTTTGATAAAATTTTATCGAAAATACTACTTTATCGAAATTATATCGAAATTACATCAAAAATCGTCGAAAATATCATTTTTATCGAAATGTTAACAAAAATACCACCTTTATCGAATTATTATCGAAAATGCATCGAAATAGTATCGAAAATTATCAAAAATACTATTTCCATCGAAATTTTGCTGAGAATTCAATTTTCATCGAAATATCATCGAAAAACCATCGAAAATCATCAAAAATTATCGCAATTTTTTTTACAACTCGTAAAAATTAACCTCAAAATGATTTTTCTATACATAAATTACTTCATAATATCTCGAAATTTAATAATATGCTATTTTAGTCTATACGCATAACTATGTGGAGAAGAATGAAGAGAGAAGATAGAGAAATAATGAGTTTGATAGCATTGTGAAAGATGAGAACGAAGTTTTGTGCAAGTATGGACTATGGAGTACTGTAATTCTTGGATTATCTGAGATTTTCAGTCGAGAGAGAATTTTTGTGTGAGAGAGATTCGGATCAATTAAATGTGATGTGCATAGTTTTTTCTTAATATTTTTAAGGATAATTTTGTCCACGAGCATATTTTTTCAGAGATTTTTTAAACTGAGTATATATGTTAAAATATGCATATCTTGATGCATATTTTACCTAATTTCTCGAGTAGTATGGATATGTCGTTGCCATTAACATTGATCCCATGATTATGTTCCCTTTAGTATTTCTATGGCTAAAATTTTTTTCTTATCATTATCCAGCCCAAAACAATATATATATATATATATAAGGCACCAATCCAATGGATATTTTTTTTACCTATCTATAGGTATTGTTTTGTCCTATTAAAAATCATCACGCAAGTCTTTTCATGGTATAAGGTAGAGAGAGAAAAGTATTAAATAATGAGTATTTATTTTTATTTTTTTATTAACTACTCAAATTAAGATAGAGATAATGGTCCAATAGAGATAATGGTCCAACTACTAAAAAAAAAATATCTATAGATAGGTAAAAAGTATCTATTAGATTGGAAATCATATATATATATGTACACATATATCTATGAACATATTGTTTATACTAAAAATATCTTTTTACTAAACATATATGCTATGAATTATGAATTATTGTTCTTGTGGAAGAAAATAAATAAGCAAGTGGACATCAATAGGGCATGTATACATTTTGGAATTAATATGGAGTTGGTGTTACTTTGAAAGGTTAGCTTGATTCCTTTATGGACTTAGGATGCATTGAAAAAGGAATATTTGATTGATGTTTACCATAAACGTATTTTGAAAAAATGGTGTTAGTTGTAACTGAGGCTTAGATCTTCAATATTTCATGCTTGATTTTGGTTGTTTTGCTACAAACGTTCATTGATTTTTGGATTCAACTCTATTTCGGCTCTTGATTGCAATCTTGTTATGTTGATAGCATAAACCAAATGGAGATTGACTAGCTAGTTCTTCACTTCCATATTTTTAGTTTGCACTTGTCTGTAATTGCATTTTAGTTTTACAAATTGAGATTGATGATAGTGTTACGAGCCCTTTTAAAGCTATATTTTTTTGCTTTGGGGCAGGGCATGCGGCTAGTCGCCAATGTTGGTGTGAATAAAGTTCATGATGGCTTGAACAACCTGTTAGCGTTTGAGTTAATTATAAAATATAATACACCATGTATTGGGTTTATCATTTATGTGGAGCAAGTATTTTTTTTTTCTTGATTAGATTCCGAAAAGGGACTTCATTGCAATTGTTGTTATGCAAACCAAAAGTTATAACAATTTCAAGTAAACATAGAGTAATGGCTTCACTTCGTAGGTTTGTTGTTGTCTTTTGTTGCTGCAATTATGAAGTCAATGAAGATGATATGTTTGGAAGACAATCCCTCATTTTAAGACATTGATAATTTACTAATGAAAACAACAACCTTCGATTTTCTTTTTAATTCTATCACTCGTGGTTGAGTTTTCTCTAAGAAGAAGAAAATGATGGAGGGGGGGCTTAGAAGCAAGTATGTGACATAGGTCTAGCAGTAGTTGTTTTTACTCTCTGATTCATTTAGTTCAATGTCGCTTGTTTTTACCAAGCCATTGTCGTTTGCTTTATGTTGATTTCCATTTTTAGTTTTTGTCCGTTAGTGGCTGTAAAGTCTAAAACTCGGCGTTTTGTCATAGTTGCCGAGACATATTAGAGACTGGGTATTATTGGGTAGTCCGTATCTCAATCTTATGTATATGGCGATCTATGGATGAAATCTTATGAGGGCAACTATGGTTTTTTTTTTTTTTTTTTTTTTTTTGTTGACAGAAATCTTAACTAAATATGGTGTATAGTCTTCCAATCGTGGAAAGTTTAAATGTTAACACAATGATATAGCATTAAACATGTAGTTAGTCATTAAGGCAGGTAGTCACCTATATTTTTGAATATTTAATCATGTCACTGCAGTACTAGTACTTGAGGGGCATTTTTATCATTATGTATTCCGTAATACCTTTCGGTTACATGACCTAATACTGGGACAGATTCAATATCTGTCTGCAATTGGAGTGCAATTGCCAATGCTTAGTGAGTACCGATGTAATTGATCTTTAAATATGATATAAACATACAAGATAAGAACCATTTATAATATTAGGAGCAAATTAAGAGTAGCCCACTACTGGTTTATCAAGTCTTATATTTCCAAGTGATAACTTTGGACTAAAAGATATATGAATTGAATAATTTTTGTAATTTTTATTTAGGATAAATAGTACCATTAGTTCCTAACGTATTATTAGTTTAGCATATCGGTCTCTGACTTTGCTTTTTTGGCATTCAAGTACTTTACGTTTCTTTTTTTTTGACACTTTTAGTGCTCTTAGCATATTTTATTCAAAATTCTGTTTAGAATTCATTTGCATGTGAGAAATTTTGTGTCATTTATCCTTATTGTTTTAATTATTTAGTTATTTGGTCCATAGCACCCTTTTTTCGGCATCCACCAATCTTTTGGAGGAGAAAAAAAATATAAACATTATTTGATTCTTGTCAAAATTACAGAGACATCTCTTAAAATAAAAATAATTATAGTGAAACCACTTGACAAAAAGGATATTTTTTTAAAGAATAACATT